>JAPYZL010169097.1:0-10102 GCA_030522825.1 Platygaster orseoliae
ATGAAGTAGCCACTTTTACACATGCATGGGAAAAAATATTGTATGCTACACGAGACAAAAAGGATGATTCCAACGAGTGCAAAGTTTTGGCACTCGCTCTGCTCGTGCCTAAACTTTGCACTCGTTGGAATCATCCTTTTTATCCCTTGTAGCATAAATATCTATTTAATTTTAACATTCAGAATGTGAGATTTACTGCTTTTGCTAAATTGAAAAACATTTTTTTAAAATTAAACGTTCAATTATATAAACAAAAAGAAATTTAAAGTTTTTTTGTTTAATTTTGGACACCTTTTCTATTCAGAAACTTTCAATTTAAAGCTGCTATTTTTAGATGTCACGTAAGAATTCTCAAAATATTCTGATACTAAAAACGAAAAAACACTTGACACGTAACAGAATTATAAAAATTTTATTTAAAGAATTTGAATACAAAAACTATCATTATTAAAACCATATTTCAGAAATGCAAAGTTCAAATCTTGTGAAAAAAGGAGATATTTGGATTATCAACTCTTTCAGAAATTTCGATTTCTAAAAAATTCTTACTTATTGTACATATTTGATAAAACAAAAATAATATTTGAAGCATGGTCGAAAATTATTATATAACAAAATTTTTTTATGTAAAATATGTTTTTTTTTTTTTGGATCGTAAATATATCGAAAATAAATAAAATGTTCATTCATATAATCAATATTCATAAAAATAATTTAAAAAATTGAAAAACCCTAGTGATTATGTTTTTTTTTTTTTAATGACAAAATTCTGATAAAAATTAGAAATTTGTTCTAAGAACTAAAAGAACTCCATTTCTCATAAAACAAAATCCCCTTTTTAGGGTACTCGTAAATAAGCGAGAGAAATTACTGTTCCCTAGGGAAATATTCATTTCTCACTGATAAAGGGGAATAATCATCGACAGAAAGACTTGGACTTCTGATAAACAATCGCGCATCCAGTCAGCAATAGAAAATATCTCTAATAATCTAAGCCCTCTCTTTCTAAGCTGTTTGTTCGCTGTTTCATGAAAATAAAGTGACCTTTTCTACAGATGCATGGGAATAAAAAGTTTACTACAATGAAATAATTTTTTTTTTTTAAAGATAAATATATCAACAGTCAGTAAACGAAATTCGTTTTTTGTGTTTTAGAAGAAGAACAAACGCAGAACATTGAGCCTGAAGAAGAAACGAGTGGCGGTGAAATGAGCGGCATGGCCAGTGGATTTTCTGGCAACGTCACAGAAGAAATCATTGCCGATGACAGCGATGACAGTTTATGAAGTGGACTAAGGGATAACTGAATCGGAAAAAAATACATCGTGATTTTATGTACAATGTAAAAAAAAATTATTATTTCTTTCCACGCTTGAATGGATTTTATTAAACAGATACAGTACTTGCTTAAATTACAAATAATATGTATAATTATATTGTAATAATTATCGTTATTGCTACTATCGTTTGAAGATGGGAAGTTCAATTTTCGCTCGAATTTTGCCACGTGGATACCTAACCTACAAATTCAGGAGCTGCTTGTCATTTAATAAAAGGAGAATAAATTATCTTTGTGATGGTATCAATTTATGTTAATGCGAATTTCGGAAATTGCTGTTGTAAAAGATAGTTCTCTGATTTTTACCAATTTCGGTTATTTATTGTTGTATGTATTTTGGGTTATATTTTTGATGATTAGTAGAAATTTTAGGTTAGGTGAAATCACCCATTGACCTTCCGGTGTTCGTTTTTTATCGTCATAAATTTCCGTGCAATACCGATTTTCGCGAATCGATCAACAAAAGAAAAAGGTCGCATTCACCGTGGTGAATTTTAGCCTATATTCACATTCTTCCGCGAGTTTTCACGTTTTATCCTGTAATCCCAAAATATGTAATAATTGTTTTTTCATTCTACGTGCTATTTGTTCCAATGGCCAATTCTGAGAGAGGAATTTCTTTTTTTTTTTAACTAGTCAATCGGAGAGTATCATCGAAAATATATTATGTTCAGCATGATAGTTAACTTTTTTTTAAGTATGTAATTAACGCACGTCATGTGCCAAAATGAAAAATATTTTTTTTGAAGATATTTTTTAATGGATGTTGTGTACATAGTGGCGGACCTCATGTAATAACTGGTAATTGGTTTCGAGTTTTGCGACGTGCTTCTGGTGCGGGTTGTAGGAATCAAACTCGTGAAAACGTTTTTTTTTTTTTTTTTCATATTCAAATTACATGAAATAAGTTGTACCGATGAACGAACATTGTATTACCATCGCACAATAAAATATTGACGTAAAATTGAGGCTTTTTGAATTTTAACGAGTTTTCCTACTGTTCATTTGATAAGAAATTTTCTGAGAAAAAAAACCAAGACACTGCAGTCAAAAACGATACTCGTTGCTCCAAAAAAGGTCGTTCAAGAGAAGTAGTATACGTTGAGGAAAGTGACGTCAACGGTTATTAATGAAGCTCCAGAGAAATTTTTTCAAGTTAATTTTGTTCTTCTGTAACTTTTTGTAAAATTCTGATAAAACAAAACCCTTATAATAACAATGTTTGTTAATTTTAATATGAAAAGAAAGTTTGGTTATTTCACCCTACCTGGTGGGGTAGAACAACCATTTTACACTTTTTGATCAAATGCAAATAACTGATAAACAATGCGAAATTGAAAAAAATTTTTTCGTATGAGTTTTGCAACTAAGAGTTCAACAAACCAAAAACAGTTGAAATTTTCATATTATTATCATAAACAAAGTTTTCACAGAATGCCAAGCACAAAAGTGGTTGTTTAACCCCGTTCTACTTTATAATGTTCAAAAATAAAGTATTTTTTGTAACTTTAATGAAAATATCGACATTTTTGAAAAACTAAATTTTGAATTTTGGATAACAGGAATTCCGGAACTTGAAAAAATTGAAGTACGAAAGTTTCTAGTCCCTAATCATGAATATTAAATTCAGTAGTTTAAACATCTCGAACTCAAATTTTTGCATCTTTGATTTCGAATGTTGAATACTTCATAGTCAAATCTAAAAATATAAAAAAAATTATAAATATTTTAACTTTCTGATTTTTGATGACATGAATTTTCAGGCATATACTAAGTTTTCGCAGTCTAATCCAACTAAGTTTCTATTAAATAAATTTTGATAGTTAAAAAAATCTCTGAATATTCATATTCTTTATTTTTCAATTTATTGTTTAAATAAATGCTCCAAATCTACATTTATGTATAATTTCAGATAAGTGAATTTCCAAATAAATGATGAGAATATTTGCTTTTTTTGTAGTTTTTCAAAACGTTCTGGATTTTTGTTTTTTACAGTTCTTTTTAGGCTGGCTAAGTGACTGGTTTTTTTATTGTAGTAAGCCGGTGAATTTGCCAATAAAATAAAGCGAAAATTTAGTTTTCTGCTGCAAAAGTCAGTTGTACTCTAATATCTTTGTGGTTTATTCTGTCAATTTCCATGTAAAATCCTTAATTTTGAACAGCTTTGAATAATAATTTCAAATATAAAGTCAAAGTATCATTTTATTTTACAAAAACATAATACAAATTTGTGAAAATTTTTGGAAGTGAATAATGATTTAAAGAAAATCGATTTTTATTTTTCAGTATTTTGGCATTTTTATTGGCAACAACGGTCGTTTAATCCTATAAAGTTTTTTTTCCAATGTGAAGTTGCTTTTTCAACTGCTAAGTTAAGTCGATTTTGAGATTTTTCAATTTTTTGATATCCTTTTCGAAATGTGAGAAAATTTTGCGGATTATTCAGTTTTTCTGCTCCAAATCAGAATTCAAAACATATTTTATGAAAATGTCTACATTTCGATTATTTATTTGAAAAATTTGCTCATAATATTCAAAAATCCATACGTAAGTTTCGAGGAATTTGAATAAGTATAAATTTTCGCAACCCAAAATTAAGTTTCTATTTTCAAGATTCCAATAATATTCAAACTTTCAATCTCTGAACTTTGAGTAGAATTCAATAGTTTTATCATAAAAATTTTCTAACGCTCGTATTTCAAGATTTCCAAGTCAAATTTGAATATATTTTTTCAAAAGTTAGGTTTCTGATCAAAATATCTCAAGTTTTTTGTCCCACAGATTCATAATACATCACTTGCTAGCAAAAAAATATTCTTTAAAAAATTTTGTCCAGAATTCAGTCGTATCTGCGTTGACTACGATTAAGAACAGCTTTTTTAAATCACCTCATCAGAAAGTACTTTAAGTATACTATTTTTAAAAAAGTTGCTCAATCTTCGTATTTAGATACAAGAAACTTATTTCATAAGTTCAAATAAAAACTCGAATAGGAAAAAAACTAATAAAAATAATTGATAAATAAAACAGCAGTTCTTAATAATAAAGTAAGAAAAATATACGAAAAACATATCAAGATTTTTATTTAACGCCTAGTTTTCAAAAAAAATTTTAATCTATTCGTTTCAACATTTCTTCTTTCCGCAATTATCATCATGAGCTTGGTACTATTATCAAAACTTTGCTTTATTCAGTCATTCTTCGGCACTCGACTAAGCAGTAAAGATTTTTTCGTTCTCCATATCCATGGAGGATTTCAATTTTACGTTAACATTTTGGTTTATATAATTCCGAAAGTTTCGCGAGTTGATTGGCAAAATGAATAATGGAACTCGACCCATGCCCAAAAACCCGAAAGGAAAGGCGTTTTTCTTGAGCCAGTTTTTTATTTGGTGAGTTTTGCGATGAAATAATATTAATATAAACAAATTTTAAGTATTCGCTCCAGAATCTTGTTGATTCTAGATTACTTATGATAAAATTTAAACTCAGTTCTTCGTCTAGGAATCAGATTAAAGGCATTTGACGTAGAAACTATAGATGTATCTTGAAAAAAAAAAATTTTTATCGTTCTGTCAACATTTGAGACGATGAACAAGTTCTTGTTTTTGACTTCGAATTTTCGTGTGTTATTCGTAATTTGTTATGAATATAAATTGCGTGTTTCGGTACGAAAATAGTTTTCGAGAATTATACCTCGCTTTGAGTAAAACGAAAAATGATTTTAATGTGATTGTACTGTGTGATTAGAAACATGATAAAATATGGTGATAGTGGATTTTCGTGAAATTGCTAGTTGAAAAAACAGAAATATTGTGTAATGGAAAAGAATAATGATTAACATGCATTTGCAGTGCAAGCATGCAATAGATAATGTTTGAATAGAAAGATATCAGTGAAATTCAAATCGGAATGACTAACTTTAACATTGGTTAACGCGTGGAAAAATAATTCGTAAAATATGCTTTCTCAATGAACATTAAAATTTAAGTTCATGATTTTTAATATTCTCCAAAATAAGAGTTGAAAATTGTAACATGTATTTAATTTTTATGAGTAACAAGTTTTTATATAAAGGAATTTTTAAATTCTATAACTAAAACTTTCAAGTTCAACGCTTTATATGATTTAAAAAAAATCGAAAGTTTGTTCAAGCAAACATTAACTATAATTATTAGAAAAATCTGTTAATTTTAAGCTGAGAGATAAAATTTATGAAAGTAAGATTCTAGAAAAGAGCAATGTTTGAATTCGAAAACAATAAATTTATGAAATGTGAAGATTAAAGTTAAAGAATGAAGAACTTATAAATTTTTTAAAAATTCTAAAAAGTGAAATTTTATAAATGTAAAGTTACAGAAGTCACCAAACAAATGTGCAAATAATTTGGAAAAATACATACAATAAGACAATGTAATTCACGTTAATCAAAATGTTATAACATTCTGATGCTTTTTATGATTCCTGCATTACAATCGTAAAACAGTCGGAAGTTTTATATAATCAATATTCAAAGAACAGTCTCAAATAAAATATTTATTTCATAGTTGGACATGGAAAATAGTGAAAAAAGGAGCCTCGAATGCACTCACAATATCAGACGTTTACGGACCTCTAAAATCCGAAGATTCGGAATTACTAGGAAACAAGCTCGAGAGGTAAAACTTCAAAAATTCTATTTCTTTGTAAGAGCTAAAAAAATATTTTAACCTTTATAAAAGGTTATTTTTTCATTAAATCAATAAATTTAGTACTTGAAAATCAATCGATTTTCCTGTCATAAAATATATATTTTGTTTCACTATTTCGACGTTTCGGTCTTCAATGTAAGAGATTCTTTGCAGTGTATAATAATTATTATTTTATATATTTCTAGGAGGGGGGGGGGGGAAGACCTCTTTTAGCGATAACACTATTTGGTTTTTGTTATGATTTGTATTTTGTAATTTCTATTTTACTTTAAAGTAGACTAAAAGAAGTTGTACTTTACAGTAATCCATTAGAAGTTTTCCCTTTGTAGTAAGTGATTAGAAGTTTCACTTTATCGTATATCATAAGAAGTTTCATTTTATAGTGAACAATGAAGTTTCATAAAGTGAAACTTCTAATAGCTCACTATAAAGTGAAACCGCTCATAGCTCACTGCAAAAGAAGTTTCACTTTATAGTGATCCATAAGTTTTTATTTTATAGTTGGCCATTAGAAGTTTCACTTCATAAGAAGTTTCATAAAGTGAAACTTTATGAAAATCTTCTTATGGTCTACTGTAAAGTGTAGCTTCTAATAAAGTGAAAATTTCAACGGCTCACTATAAAGTAAAACTGCTGACGGCTTACTATAAAAGAAGTTTTATTTAATAGTGACCCATTATAAGGTTCCACTTAATTTATAGTAGGCCACAAGAAGTTTCACTTTATAATAGGCCATAAGAATTTTCACTTCATTGTGTACCATAAGAGCTTTCACTTCATAGTATACAATAAGAAATTTCTTTTTATAGTGAGCCACACAATAAAGACAAAAAGTATCGCTTCATATAACAAGCCCTTAAAAGTTTTTGCTTAATATAGTAAACCATAAGCAGTTTTATATAGTGAAACTTTTCATGGTCTTATGTAAAGTGAAATTTTTAGAGACTGGCCACAAAGTGAAACTTCTTATGATCTATTGTAAAGTGAAACTTCTAATGTCTCACCATAGGTAGTCAGACTGACGATAACGGCGATCAAATTTTTTAATATATAGAGATTTACATTATTTCAAATCATCATTATATTGTTTGCACTTGCTCTTTATAATTTAAGTTCTTTAAGAAAGTCTCATATTGAAGACTGAAACGTCGAAATGATTATTAAAATTATCTTTAATAACTGAAAAATCGATTAATTCTAATACACTACATCCCAATTTGTTCGAACTTTCAGAGAATGGAATCGAGAGTTAGAAAAATGTCAATCATTTACTGCAAGTTCCGAAAAAGACAAAAAAATTCAACCGAGCCTGACAAAAGCGCTAATGCGAGCTTTTTTGTGGGAAAATGTTTTTCTTGGATTTTTGATGCTGATCCAGAGTTTGGCTCGTACGGCAATGCCGATTTTCCAAGGCAAAGTGATTGCCCATTTTGATACTCATACCCCTCAGAGCGAAGCAATGTATCGCGCCGCGTGTATGATTTTTTTTATTTTTGTCATAACTTTTACGTGGCATCATACTTGGCTCAAAGGGCAGCAAATTGGAATGAGAATGAGGATCGCTTGCACTGCTCTTATTTACAGAAAGGTATTTAAAAAGAAACATATTTTCCATAATATTCCGACTGCTGAAATAAAACTAATAAAACAAATTTTATCGTTCGATTTCTTGTACATGGTTTACTTTTTTTTAAACATGAATGACACATTTCAAAAATAGTACAATTTTTTTTTATATTAAATATTTGTTTAATAAATAATGTAATGGTTTATTGGTTTGCTTGGTTACTTCAATAAAGTTATTGCGAATTGAAAAATCATCACTCAGTCAAACTGCTGGTGGGCAAGTGATGAATCTTTTGGGAACTGACGTCACTCGATTCGATGATTTGATACCGATGGTTCACTGGCTGTATTGCGCAGTCTTTCAGGTACACAATTTCGCGTGAATTTTACAAATGCTTGTAAACTTATTTGCTTACGGAAATTTTTTTTCAGACCATCACAATTACTATAATATTATGGAATATAGTAGGATATGCAGCAATGATCGGTATCGCTTGCACATTAATCATCTCGACACCGTCAAGTGTAGTGATATCTAAACTAAGTAAAGTGATTAGGCTGAAAATTGCTGTAATTACAGACAAAAGAATACAATTGATGAATGAATTACTTGCTGGAATTCAGGTGAGACCCTGATTTTTCAGGTTGAATTCATGCGAAAAATTGTTTTGGAGAAATTCGTTTTGTAGATTTTTTGATGTCGTAAATTTTCAATGATTACAAGAATAATAAATGCTGAAGGTTTTTGTGACTTTGAAAATTGTACAAAACTTTTTCAGATCATTAAAATGTATGCGTGGGAAACTCCGTTTATCAAAATGGTTTCACAAACTCGTGCGGCGGAAATAAAAAAAGTACGATTGTCTTCGTACCTGAAAGCTTTCATGCTAGGAACTTATGTGATCGTCGAGAGATTAATTCTTTATGTTACGATCGTTTCCTATTCTCTGATGGGCAGAACACTTTCCAGCGATATAACCTTCATTTTGGCTACATACTTCAACTCCCTGCAAATGGCAGTCAGTATTTTGGTTCCTCAAGGAGTATTTTTGCTGGGAGAAACTATGATATCGATTCAGAGAATTCAGGTTTGTATGAATAAATGAAAATTACAAATTTAAAGAATTGTTTAGTTAGAAAAATTGTTGATTCGTTTATATTCTTGACAAATTAACATAAAAACAGAGATAAATTTGTTCTTACAGGAATATCTTCTATCCAAGGAAATCAGCGAGTCAAAAAAAAAAGAAGCACCCAAACTGATTCCACTTAACGGAGCCAATATCGAAAAAGAAAAAGAAAACGAAATCAGTTTAAATGAAGTTGCTATAAAATTTGACCACGTTTATGCCAATTGGATAAGTAAACAATTGCCTCCTACACTTATAAACATTAGCATGGAAATAAAACCTGGCTCACTAAGCGCAGTCATTGGAACAGTTGGTTCAGGAAAAACAGCGATTTTGAATGTCTTACTACGAGAATTGTCCGTCGGCTCAGGAATTGTTTCCATTCGCCAGAAATCAGACTTCGATTTGGTAGAATCAAGTCATGTCACTGGTTACGTAGTGGACAATCCAAATTTATCTATTTCGTATGCTAGCCAAGACGCGTGGCTTTTCACCGGGACCGTAAAGGACAATATTCTTTTTGGGCAACCCTTCGAGGAAGAAAGATACAAACAGGTTCGATTTATTCTTTATGTTTCAAAACTGTGTTTGATTTTTAACATTAAGTTAGTAATTAAATAGAAGAATAATTACTCGTTATCCTAGTCATTTTGTACTTATATAACGTCAACGTTTCGATTCCCATGTGTTGAATCCTTTTCAAGACAATAGAACAATGATTTTGATACATCTATACTCTCTTTAACAATTTTCGTAAAAAAATTTCTATGTGCAACACTTTTTATTGCTTTTTTCACTATATATTTTGAGTCTTATAATTAATAAATAAATAATAAAATATATTTCTAAATCAAATAAATAAACTGGTATCGAAATTCGAAAAAAATCAATAATTGTTCCATGTTTTTATTTATATCCTTTGACACGTCTTTACTCGATAATTGATAATGAAAACTCACTGTGTAATTTTAGGTCCCGTTTATTATCCTGACACTTGGCTTGTTATGATTATAAGCATGAACATAGTTGCGCACGTTCGTGCGCATACAAATAAGTACACACGTAGCCCACTCGACCGACCAATCCCGACGCATCACAAAAATCCCTAGACACAACAGCTCTTCCCCCTTTTAAAAACCCCTTATAAACGAATCCGCGGCATTATGCCTAGCTCGGAGAAAATCAGAGCGGCCGTCTCTTAACCCGCGTCGATCTTCGAGGCGTGTCCTGTGGCGCGATGTCCTGGTGAGAGCGCGCATCCTGTCCTGGGGTTGTAATTGGGGCTGGTCGCACCTGAGGTGTGTGTGACAGGTCTGCAGCTGGTTGGCACGGGTCTTGGTTCAGGGCCGGGCCTTCGGGTGCCAGAAAACCAGCCG
>JAPYZL010169140.1:0-19153 GCA_030522825.1 Platygaster orseoliae
CATCGCGTAATTGTTCAATGCGCTTAACGCGGTCTTTCTGATGCCTAACCCCGTCCATAATGTTACTCCAGTAGCAAACGGTGTGAATGAGCCTTTACGCGGTTCAACGGGTGCGACGAGTTGAATGCAGTTATCAGTTGTCCCAACAGAGACAGCGCGTCCGCGTAGTTTCAGTAAGCGAAGAAAGTGAAGAGGGGATCCACGTTGCTCGAAGGTTCTGGAAGGTTCTAGAAGTCCCCGATAACGCCGCGCGAGAGAGAGAGCGCGATCCTTGTACGGAGCGAGCAAAATGATCAGCACGTGGCCGCGAAATCCATGTATTTCATAAAGTCTCCCCACTTCGCGATTCACACGTTTCCGGTTTAATTCGATTCAATCCATTTTCTCACGATTTTTCCACTTCACTGCCCATCACTATCCGCGGTTCGAAGGACCAAAAATTTTGTGCGTTTAGAGTTGACTGATAAGCGATTTTCTTCAATAGCGATGCGGTCGTGAAAAAAGGGTGAAAGTCCTGATTCTTCTCTTTAAATCATTTATTAAAACACAACCGAATTCCCGTCAATAAAATGATAAAATACAACTTCTTTCTCGCGTTCCGTACAAAGTAAAGTTTCGCTGCTTTTCGGCCGAGCAAACTAAGCACGACTGCCTCACTCTGCTCGACACCCAAGTCACCGCAAAGTACTCGATCCCCCCACGGCAACCAGGGGCGTACAAAGCTCAGCAAATGTAATTTCCATAAACACGATTATATTTAATATAATTGATTATTATTCAATGTAATCGAGTATTATTCTATTTTATCGATTGTTATTCGGATATTATTCGATTGAATCGATTATTTTTCGATTTGATCGATTTCTATTCAATTGAATCGATCATTATTCAATTTGATCGATTATTATTCAATTGAATCGATAATTATTCAATTTAATCGATTATTATTCGGTTGAATTGATTGTTGCACAATTATCATTCGATTTAATCAATTATTATTTTATTCTATCGATTGTTATTTGATTAAATTGATTATTATTCAATAAAATCGATTATTATTCGTTTATTCGATTCCATCGATTGTTTTCGATTAAATCGATTGTTATTCGATTAGATCGATTGTTATTTGATTGATTCGGTTATTTTTCGATTGAATCGATAATTATTCGATTGAATTTATTATTTTCCAATTTTATCTATTATTTTTTGATTTTAACGATTGTTATTCGTTGTTATTCGATTAAATTGATTATTATTCGATTATTATTCAATTAATCGATTTTATCGATTATTATTCGATTGAATTGATTGTTATATGGTCATTATTCAATTTTATCGATTGTGATTCGATTTGATTTATTATTTTTTGATTTTATCTATTATTTTCGATTTTATCTATTATTTTTCGATTTTATCTATTATTTTTCGATTTTAGCTATTACTTTTCGATTTTAACGTTTGTTATTCGATTAAGTCGATTATTATTCGATTCTGTCTATTATTATTGGATTATATCGATTATCATTCGGTTGTTATTCGATTTCATCGATTATTATTCCATTGAATCGATTTTTATTCGAATATTATTTGATTTGGTCGATTATTATTCGATTGAACCGATTATTATTCAATTGAATCGATTATTATTTAATTGAATCGATCACTATTCGATTTATTCGATTGAATCAATTGTTATTCAATTAAATCGATTATTATTACATTGAATCGATTGTTCTTCGATTAAATCGATTATTATTCAATTATTATTCGATTTATCGATTATAATTTGATTTTATCGATTATTATTCGATTTAATTGATTTTCATGTGATCATTATTCGATTTAATCAATTTTTATTCGATTTAATCGATTATTATTCCATTGAATCGATTATTATTCCATTGAATCGATTATTGTTCGATCAAATCGATTATTATTTGATTTTAATCGATTATGGTATGAGTGAATCAATTTTTTTTCGATTAATTTGATTATTATTCATTTAAATCGATTACTATTTGATTGAATTGATTATTTTTCGATTTATTCAATTATTTTTCGATTTAATTGATTATTATTCGATTTTATCGATTATTATTTGATTATTATTCAATCGAATCGATTATTATTAGATTGAATCGATTATTATTCAATTGACTAGATTATTATTTAATTTAATCGATCATTTTTCGATTAAATCGATTAATATTCGATTACTCTCCGACTTAATCGATTATTTTTCGATTTTATCGATTATTATTTGATTGAGTTATTATTCGATATTTTTGATATTATTTGGTAAAATCGATTATTATTTGATTTAATCGATTATTATAAGCATTTTTTCACATAAATTCAAATTTGAAGCTACAGTTTTGATTTCCTGATTAATAAATATGAATAAACAATTGCCAATGTTTTACCAGACATTTACTAAATTTTGCATCTGGCTTTTTTGTTTCAGGAACCAGAAACAATCGAAGACGTGCCAACATTTTCAAAACAACTTGACAAGCTGACGCCGGAGCAAAAGGCCCAATTTCTGGGCCGTTTCGTGAAGCAGGAAATTCCACTGGGAATGCGCTCGAAGCACCTGCGAACGCGACACGTCGAGCATCTATTGAGCCCTGAAAAAAAGACTGACCCAATGAGCCGTCGCTCGCGAAAAAGGCGGAACCCGGAGAAAATGGGCGCCAGCGTGGTAAGTCCGAGTTTGAATATTTTGGTAAGATCATATTATATCCTCCATCGAAATCATTGAATTGTGAAAAGATATATTTGCGTCATTTAGTGCACGTGGAGTTAATAAACTTTAGCACGTGCTAAAATATATGATTTTTGCGTCTTACCATGAGGAAAATTAGCCACTGAGAGTTATATCATTTTTGTTTAATTTGAATTTAATAAAAATCAGAATTAAAGACAGGGTAACATTAATCGTGTTTATATTATGTAATAGCTTGGAGTAATTTATTATTTATTCTTGAAAGTCACGGACTTGTTTAGGGAATAGTGAAAATTGAGGATGATCATGTTGAGGTGCATAGAGATAAAAGAAAGGGAATCAAGAACAATTTTTACTTATACTACTATAGTTGTGGTCCAAGCCCAAAAATATAGGTGTTTTTGAAAGCTTAGAAAGAGGATTAAAATAAAAATAAAAATTGAATTAATTAAAATTAAAAATAAATAGATAAAAATAATCAATTAAATTATCAAAGTTATATAAAATCTCAGCAGTGAAGTTTTTTCGTCCAACTGAAAAATTCAATTGGGCTTATACTTGAAAATCTGAGTGAGTTTAAAATAGAGCACTAAATATATTTTAAAAAATCTAATCTAAATCTAATTATTTGTTATAATCATTATTTTATTTAGTTATTACATATTATGCAATAATATATTGTAATAATAATATTGTTACTATATTACGCTATTATTTATTATTAATATTTTAAAATCCAATTGAAAATTTTCAGCAACGTTGTTCATAAAATTTACCTTCTTTATTATGTAAAATTTTCTTTGAACTCTATTTTAATTACATCACTTGATGATTTATTTTTACTATTAAATTATTTATATTTGTATATTTTTCATTTTTATTGTGTTAACATTGACAGATTTATGTTAAAAATTTAAATATGTATATAATTTAAAATCTGAGTGATTTTACAATAGAGTACTAACTACATTTTTTTTTAGATTTACACTTGAAAATCAAATTTAGAAATCTCTTTGTATATCCAATTATTTGTTATAATCATTATTTTATTCAGTTATTACGTATTATACAATAATATATTGTAGTAATAATATTATTACTGTATTATGCTATTATGTATTATCAATTATTATTATTTGAAAATCCAATCGTAAATTTTCAGCAATGCTGTTAATAAAATTTACCTTCTTTACTATGTAAAATTTTCTTTGAGTTCTATTTTAATTACATTACTTGATGATTTACTTTTAATAATAAATTATTTATATTTGTATATTTTTAATTTTTACTGTGTTTCCATTCACAAATTTATGGTAAAAATTTAAATATATATATAACATAAAATCTGAGTGATTTTACAATAGAGTACTAACTATATTTTTTTTGGTTTCCACTTGAAAATCAAATTTGGAAATCTCTTTGGAAGTCTAATTAATTGTTATACTCATTATTTTATTCAGTTATTACATATTATACAAAAATATTTTGTAATGATAATACTATTACTGTATTATGCTATTATTCATTATCAATTATTATTGTTTGAAAATCCGATTGAAAGTTTTAAGCAATGTTATTAATAAAATTTACCTTCCTTATTATGTAAAATTTTTTTGAATTATATTTTAATTACATTACTTGATTAATTATTTTTATTATTTAATGATTTATATTTGTATAATTTTTATTTTTATTGTGTTTCCATCGACAGATTTATGTTAAAAATTGAAATATATGTGACGCGCCACGAAGAAAGGGACCTAAGAGACATCTGACATAAAGGCTATTATTTGTTTATTTTCAATAAGAAAATGACTCTAACATAAAATGCCTCTTAGGTCCCTTTCTTCGAAGCGCGTCACATATATATATATAATTTAAAATCTGAGTGATTTTAAAACAGAGCACTAACTAAATTAAAAAAAAAATTTTTTTTGGATTTCCACTTGAAAATCAAATTTGGAAATCTCTTTGTAAATCTAATTATTTGTTATAATCATTATTTTATTCAGTTATTATATTATATCATACAATAATATATTGTAGTAATAATATTATTACTGTATTATGTTATTATTTATTATAAATTATTAATATTTGAAAATCAAGTTGAAAATTTTCAGCAATGTTATTAATAAAATTTACCTCCCTTATTATGAAAAATTTCACTTGAATTCTATTTTAGTTACACACTTGATAATTTATTTTTACAAATGATTTTTTTATGTTTATTGTGTTTTCATTGACAGATTTATGGTAAAAATTGAAATATATATAATATGAAATCTGAGTGAGTTTAAAATAGAGCACTAACTACATTTTTGCAAAAAAAACTTACAGCGTGTCAACCTCACAAATGCAATCAGATTTCCACTTGAAAATCAAATTTGGAAATCTCTTAGTAAATGCAATTATTTGTTATAATCATTATTTTATTCAGTTATTACATATTATTACTGTATTATGCTAATATTTATTATCAATTATTATTATTTGAAAATCCAATTGAACATTTTCAGCAATGTTGTTTTAAAATTTACCTTTTTTACTATGTAAAATTTTCTTTGAATTCTATTTTAAAAACATTACTTGACTATTTATTTTTACTATTAAATCTTTTTTATTTTTATTGTGTTTTCATTGACAGATTTATGGTAAAAATTTAAATATATGCCTATATATTAAAAAATGATAGAAAATGTTTTGGGTAAGTTTGGCTTAAATTGCTGAAGTTTTAAATAGAAAATAAATTCATATATTTTTTTTCTCATGTTTCACTTGAAAATTAATAACTTTATTCAAAAACTTGGTAGAGTTTGAGTACATCGTAAAGGGAAACTTGAGTAGAATAAAAATTGTCTTCGTTTTATTTATTTCTCTTATTAAGTGTCTCCTTGAATAAATTTTGAAAACGTCCTGAATTGTAATAGGTTGCTCCTGTGCATCTTATTGTATACAAAAAATAAAATAAGTGAATAGAAAAAAATCCCCGGCCTTTGTGATTTTCCTATGGCTCCGTGTGATCGTTTTCCTTTGTATATTTATATACTTGTATGTATGTATTTATATACATTCATCAGTTTGACACGATTTTCGGAGTTATTCGGAAGGCATATTTAAAGAATAATGTTTATTATGAGAATTAGATGAATTGTTTCTAATTGTAAGTGACGAGGTCTTGAATTTAATATCAGTAATTTTTTTGACATTGATTTTCAATATATTAGGGAACGAAAGACAATATTTTTCTTACAAATTTTGTAAGGTTGAAAATTGAAAAAACAATTTTGTGGGAATTTTTTTAACGTGTGAAAGAAAATGTTTGTATGAGTACGAACATTAAATTTTAATTTAAACATTTTCGTTATTGATTTCATTAAAAAAAAAAAAAAATTATAAATTTAATTAAAAAAAATTTAATTAAATTTGGGCAAATTTAGATGCCCAAAAAATGAAAATCAATTTGTTAGTTTAAAAATGTCAAAATTCTGAAAATCGAGGTTTAGGTGTATAATAGTTTTAGAATTTGAATAAAACTTTGGCGATATCAATTTAAATTGTCACTTTTTTAGTACAAGAAGAATTTTCGCTTAATTTTCATATTTTTAAATAAATGATTGGGTTTGACGAAATCACGTATCATTAACCTTAGAATTATCTTGAAATCGAAAAACAATAATGTGAATTTACCCGAATTTGCTCGTGAATGCGAAGGCGGAAAGGCAGAAAATACTCGAAGAAATAGAAAAAAATCGCGCTGAGCGTATGATCAAGCGTCAGTATCTACGAAAGATGGCTACGCAGCAATTCTACAAGAGCATGCAAATGTTGCAAGCAAACGCGAAAAGAGAAAAGGACGAGCCTTTCGAGGATTACTCGATATTTTTGTATCGGCAAACAGCTGCCGATTTCAAGGATCGAGTCAAAGATCTCGAGCAGAAAATCCTTTATCCAGTAAGCCAACGAGGGTTTTTGCGTGCAATTTTTCTAATTACTTTGGCGTTTTTAATACATAACAATTTTTTATTAACAAAATGATTTTTTATCAATATTTTTCGAATTCTGTTGAATTTAAATTTGGCATCAAGAAAAAATTGATAGAAATGAAAATCAAACTTCTTAGAAATAATAAATAATAAAAAGAATCAGGAAATTACACATTTGTTTTCAACCATTTGATTAATTTTGCAATTTTCTACTAACTACATTTGTTGTTTCCCAAGGAATGAAAACCTGTGATGTGTGCTGAACGATGTTTAACTAATGCTGATTTCGAAGTTTTAAGATGTATTTTTAATAGTATTGTGAGATTTTTTCTATTTTCAAATTATGTAAAAATCGCGCTATGTTTGTTACAGGACCGTGAATCCAAAATTCATGTGAGTCACCAAAGGGGTACAAGCATGGACGAAGAATTTTCGGGGAGGATCAAAAATATTGAGGACAAACTCAAAGGGAGCGTGGCAACGGAAAAAAAACCGAAAGATCTTTTACGTGCTATTGGTAAGTGTAATACATAATATTAAAAAAATAATTTATAGAAAATTACCGAGTTATTTATTTATTTATTTATAGACGAAAAAAACCCAAATTATTTAAAATTTGAAAAATTGCAGGGAATTTAAAGAAAAATGATATTATGGAAAAAATTGCACTTGATTTGATGAAATTAAGTTCAAGGGTCACGAATTTTGTCATAAAATTGTTGTATTGTTGGAAAATTCGAAAATGTTTATTTTCATGGTTGAAAAATAAGAACTATCCTGGTTTCAGAAGAATTTTTGCAAAACTGTATTCTTTATTATTAATGTTTAACTAGGATAACATAGAAAATAAAAGCTAATCCTTAAATATTTAATTTCAAATTTATAAATCTTTAAAAAAATTAGTTGAAATAGTAGAAGATCTCCAGAATAAAAATAAAAGTGAAAGTAAAAGTAAGAGAAATTTATGTAGGTAGTGTTTTCTGAAATATCTAAAAAAATATTGAGGATGTATGAAATTCAAATTTCAGAGCATCAAATTCTTAAAAACGTACAACTACTAGAAAACGCTACAAAATGTTATAAATATTATAAAAGAACAAAAATACTTGAAATTCATGTAGATGTAATATCCCTAAAAATCTATAAAATACTAAAAATCGATGGGAAATTGATTATTGAAATCCTTATAACAATCTACAAAAATAATATTAATCTGAAATATAATTTTTTATATAGTTCTTTTTATTATATAATTTTTAATATTATTTATTAGATTTTAATGAAATTATTTGTAGTTTTTTTTATGATTTATGTTATTATAAAGGAAGAAGAAATTATTTACGAAAAACTAACGAGTTTTTTATTTATTTATAGGCAAAAAAATCCAAATTATTCCAAATTTGAAAAATGGCAGAGAATTTCAAGAAAAAATTATTATGGAAAAAAATTGCATTTGAGTTGAAGAAATGAACTTCAAAGGTCACGAATTTTGTTATAAAAATTGTTGTATTGTTGCAAAATTCGAAAATGTTCATTTTCATGGTTGGAAAATAAGAACTATCCTGGTTTTAGAAGAATTTTTTCAAAACTTTATTTTTTCTTATTAATGTTTAACTGGGATAGCATAGAAAATAAAAGTTAATCTTTAAAAATCTTTCAAGAAATTGGTTGAAATACAGGAAAATCTCCAGAATAAAAATAAAAGTGAAAGTAAAAGTAAGAGAAATTTATGAAGGTAGTGTTTTCTAAAATATCTAAAAAAATATTGAGGATGTATAAAATTCAAATTTCAGAGCATCGAATTCTTAAAAATGTACAATTTCTAGAAAACACTACAAAATGTTATGAATATAATAAAAGAACAAAAATACTTGAAATTCATGTAGACGTAATTTCCCTTGAAATCTATATAGAATTACTAAAAATCGATGGGAAATTGATTATTGATAATTTATATAATTATTTTTATCATATAATTTTTTATATTATTTATTAGATTTTAATGAGATTATTTTTGTTTTTTTTTTATGAATTATGTTATTATTAGGGAAGAAGAAATTATTTACGAAAAACTAACGAGTTTTTTTTATTTATAGACAAAAAAATCCAAATTATTTAAAATTTGAAAAACTGCAGAGAATTTCAAGAAAAATGATATTATGGAAAAAATTGCACTTGATTTGATGAAATGAATTTCAAAGGTCACGAATTTTTTTATAAAAATTGTTGCATTGCTGCAAAATTCGAAAATGTTTATTTTCATGGTTGGACAATAAGAACTATCTTGGTTTCAGAAGAATTTTGTCAAAACTTTATTCTTTCTTATTAATGTTTAACTAGGATAGCACAGAAAATAAAAGTTAATCTTTAAAAATCTTTAAATAAATTAGTTGAAATACTAGAAAATCTCTAGAATAAAAATAAAAGTGAAAGTAAAAGTAAGAGAAATTTATGAAGGTCGTGTTTTCTGAAATATTTAAAAAAATATTGAGGATGTATAAAATTCAAATTTCAGAGCATCAAATTCTTAAAAACGTACAATTACTAAAAAATGCTACAAAATGTTATAAATATAATAAAACAAAAATACTTGAAATTCATGTAGACGTAATTTCCCTTGAAATCTATATAAAATTACTAAAAATCGATGGGAAATTGATTATTGATAATTTATATAATTTTTTTTATTATATAATTTTTTATATTATTTATTAGATTTTTATGAGATTATTTTTGGTTTATTTCATGATTGATGTTGTTATCAGGGTAGGAAAAATTATTTACGAAAATTTATTGAATTATTTATTTGTTTTTAGACGAAAAAACCACAAAAATTTTTTGAAATAGTTCAAAAAAAGCGTCAAATTATTTGAGAAAAAATCGTATTACATATTTAAGAAAAATTGCAAAGAATTTCGATACAAATGAAATAATTGCAAAATATTGAACTTGGTTTGATGAAATGAAGTCCAAAAGTCACGAATTTTTCAACAAAAATTTTTGCATTGTTGCAAAATTGTTGAATTTGTTAATGAAAAATAGCCTTTGACTTTATATTAAGTTTTTGTTACAAACCATAACCATATTTAATACTATTTCATAATTTTATTTTATAATGTTATTTCATTCTGCTTACAATTGAAGAAATCCAACATTTTTTCGACTCCGAAAAATGATTTTATAGACAAATTATAATAATTGTTTGCGAAGAAACAGCAAATGATTCACGAAAAACCGAAAAATGCTACATTATTTATTTGTTGTAATACACGGTGATATATTATTTACAAAAAACATTGCATTCTTTATTTATTTATAGATGAAAAACCTCAAATTATGAAAAAAACGTTAAATTATTTACGAAAAAATTGTAATACATATTCGAGAAAAATAGCAGAGAATTTCGTTACAAATGAAATTATTGTAAAACATTAATTTTGATTGTTAATTAAAATTGTTGCATTGTTGTAAAATAGTTGAATTTGAATGAAAAATAATGAAAAATAATGAAAAGTAGCCTTTGACTTGTAATTAAGGTTTGGTTACAAACCATAACTGTACATAATACTATTTCATAATTTTATTTCATAATGTTATTTTATTCTGTTTATACAATTGAAGAAATCCAAAAGTAGCTAAGAAAAATGATTTTATAGACAAATTATAAAAATTATTTACGAAAAACCGAAAAATGCTATATTTTTATAAATCGATACTATATGAAGATATATTATATATAATATATATCATTAATACATAATCGATATAGTCATATTATGTTATTATTAATTTTTATTATTAATATTATAATACTAATATAACTATAATTATTAATATATAATTAATATAATAATACTATTTAAAGATATATACTATATATATATATCAATACAATATTAATAGATATACAATATTATGAATAATAAAGGAGCGCATAATAAAAATTAAAATTTCGATAAATCATTTTTACATAAGTAAATAATTTTTTCTTCCTAATATTTTATGATAATATTTTATAATTCATATATATTCATTTTTATTTTTTGTTATTTTAAAAAATTTCTGTTCTCGAATCGAAAAGGCAAAATCGAAAAAACGGATTGGAACGTGAAAGAGATCGAGAAGAAAATCGAGGAGAACAAAATGGGTCGTGGCGTGAAGCATGACAGGGTCGAGAGGGTACCAAAATGGAGTCGAGAGCAGGTTAGCTGAATGTTGTTTTGTAAGATAATACATATCATAATATATAATATAGTAATATAATTATAATGTATTATATTATAATTATATCATAATATATTATATAATATATTATTATATAATAATATAAAATACAGTACATATAATAAATGTATAAGAGCAACGTCAGATTTCTTTGTGGGTTGAATTTTAGTTTTTAGCTCGACAAATCAAGATGGAGAAGAAAGGACGCGAGACCGAGGAACAAGAGAGTAAGTACGCTGACATTGACAATACCCTCAAGAGTATTGACAAGAAGATCAAAGAAGGTAACTTGCTTGGGCACTATAAAGTCTCGGCTATGGCCGAGCAGTTTTCCAATAAAAACCAAGACGCCGAACCCAAGGTGCACAGATCGGTAAATATTTGTGTATTCATGAAATTTTTTTTATTTTTGTACTACTTCATTTGAAACACGTAGAAAATATAAATATTAAGCGAGCATGAAACTTCGTGGCTTATTTTTTTAATCCTTTTTTTTGCTTTTTACACGTATTCCAAATTTCTTTCCTTCCCTATGCACTGGTTGGGTATTTTAAGGGAGAACTGGAGCAACGAAATAGTAGATTATGCGGTGGTTACTAAACGTCTGTTTTGAAGTCAGAAAGATTAGAGTGATATTTTTTTGGAGGAATAAAAACTTTATTTTTTGACATTTTTTTGTGAGGAATAAAATTAAAAGTGTATGAGTTTTTCTTGGATGAGAAGTTTTTTTTGGATGAGTGTGAAGTGAGATAACTTTCCTGTATAAGATAAGTATCATAGATATATATTTTTTTGGATTGTTTCGTATTTTTGAATTATTTTTTTATATCGATTTGGAAATTCGATATAATGAATTCTAAATAGAAATTTTCAAAAATTTTCGTTGATATTACTTTCACTTGTGCAATTTTCTGACTCGCTTCGCTCGTACGCAAAATTTTGCAATCGCAGAAACGCTTGTTTCTGTCCCTTAATATGAAATTAATTATTCCCAGTTTAAAAGAATTTATGATATTTTAATTTTTTAATATTTTTTAGTTTTTTTAAATTTTTTTAATATTTTATTGGAAATCTCAAAACGCTAAAAATTTTGAGAAATTCATAGAATTTTAGAAAATGCTAAGAATCTTGGGAATTCCATAAAAGTAGAGAAAATGTGTAATATTCCTGCAATTTTTAAAAATTGAAAAATGTGCAATCGTACTGACATTGTTAATAATTTTGAAAACTTTAGTTTAAACTTTGAAACGCCAAAAATTTTTTAAAGTAACATACATCGAGAATTTAGAAATCATCAATTTGAAAAATTTGTAATATATCAGAAAATGTTTATAAATCTAGAAAATTCCGCGTGTAATATTTTTTGAATTTAATATCGTTGATAATTTTGAAAACTCTGAAAAAATAAATTACATTGAAAATTTCAAAGATTACCAATAAGTTTAAAAATTTAAAAAATATATAGAATTCTAAGAACTGCTGATCAATTTCGTAAATTGTGGAAAATTTTGATGATTCTGTAAAACGATGAAAACTGGGTAACATTCTCAAAATTTTTCAAAATCGAAAAATTTTTTATCGTACAAAAATAGCTGATAATTTTGAATAGTTTAATCTTAAAATTGTATACATTTATGATCATTAAGAAAGATTGAAAACTTTGAAAATTGTCAATGAATTCAAAAAATGATTTCAATGGCTAAATATATATAATCATTCATCTGATTTCCGGTCATTTTCCCGAATCCAAGTTCCCGAATGTCGATTTTCCTGAATGACCATTTTCCCGAAATGCCATTATTCCGAACGTATTATTTCCCGAAAGTATTATTTTCCGAATTTCGGTTGGAATTCCACTTTTATTTCATTTGTACACATATATAAATTTCATAAGAAGAGTCTTCAATAAAAAGACTGGTAAAAATTTCAAATTAGGTTTCTTCAGAAATAAAAATTTAAAAAATTCAAAATTCAAAAGTTGATGTTGTGTGCGATTGCTCGTAGATATTAAAGTCCTTCGTACGTTTCATTGATTAAAATGGTTTTTCGGGAAAATGGCCGTTCAAAAAAGACCGTTCGGGAAAACGGTTTTCGGGAAAAGGGATTCGGGAAAATGGTCAGCAACGCATTCATCTTTTTCTATCATTTAAAATAGTTATTAATTTTGTTTTTCTTTCAAGATTCGAAAAACAATAGAAATTTTTATTATTCCGAAAGAATAATTTTTCAAATGATGGAGGGTTATTTGTTATAATTTCTTCGAAGAATGCAGAGTAAAAATATTTCATTTTCGAATAAAAATATAAACTTGAAAAATATCGAAAAATTGATGTAATTGTAGACAATTTTTTTTTGGGGGGGGGGGATCTTAATAGTTCGTGTAAAATTTGAAATTTAGACGATAATGAAAAATTCAAGAAACATTGTAAATTTTTAAAATTGGAAGAATTGCCAAAATTTCATAAATATTGACGATGGATTTTGTAGATTTTTAAATATTTTAAAGATTCTATGTATCTAATCATTTCAATTTATCGAAATCCTCGCAAAATTATTTTTTACTCAAAAAACACAATAATGCCAAAAAAATATCTATACACATACGATTTTATTGAATTTCTTATACAAATTTTTTATTTCATAATTTTTTATAACTTGCGTAAACTTTGAAATTTAGACGATGACGAAAAATTTAAAAAACATTGTAAATTTTTAAAATTGGAAGAATTCGCAAAATTTTACAAAATATTGATGCATTTTGTAGATTTTCAAATACTTCAAAGATTCAGTATATTCGAATTATTTCAATTCATCAAAATCCTCGCAAGATAATTTCTGTCTTAAAAAACACAATAATGCCAAAAAAATATCCATAAACATACGATTTTATTGAATTTCCTTTGTCTGAAAACATAATTTATGAACTACAGTTATAAATATGGTCCTTTTCAAAATACTTATATTTTGTATTTATTATTTATTAAATATATAATATGGTACTTTTTTTTGCGTTTCTCCAGTTCATCCTTTAATTTGGGTCGATCGAGGGACACTAATGCACAGCTCTTTTCTTTTTTCGATAGGCTTTCTAATTTTCCAATTTTTTTTACGTTCCCTTTTCTTTATAGAATTCAAAAGTTGCGATCGCGCTTCCAACACAAAGAGGTTCGGAAGTCTGTCACTTTTGCGATAAGATGGTTTACCTTATGGAAAGACTGAGCACCGATGGCAAATATTTTCACCGAGGTTGCTTTCGTTGCGAATATTGCTCAACTTCGTTAAGAATAGGTATCATTTATTGATTTTACAAATCAATAAAAAATTGTTAAGACGACTCGGAAGCTACTGTAGTGGGAGAGAGATGCATAGAATGGAAAGTAAATCAGAGGAAGAAGGATAAAAAGAGAGTGCCTTCCGAGTCGTCTTAAGAAAAAGGATTTCAAAAACATTTTTGAATGCGAAAGGAAAATTTTGTAAATTTTTAAATCAAAGAGTTAATCATGACCAAGAAAAACCCAATTAATTTATCAGGTAATCACACTTTCGATCGGGACAAAGATGGCGGTCGTTTTTATTGTGCTCAGCATTTCGGTCTCCCAGGAACAATGAAAACGAGAATGGAAAAAAGGAAAAACTCGTCAGCAAACAAAGATGTTATTCACCTCTGTGTTCCTGAAAAAGGGAAAATGTCGGGAAAGGTAAACTACTTGAAATTCAATAGTAAATTGAAGTAAACAAAAGTTTGTGATTAACTTTTATTATGATTTTTTGTTGCAGTCAAAGCAGTCTTCAGATGGTTTGTCGAGTATCGATCTACTCGATCGTGGTCAAACTCCAGAAAGAATCGAATTCGAAGCCGGAATTTCCGACCCAGAAGAAGATCATAGTCAAATGGACGAAGACGAATGGACAGACAGGAATTTCGGCCAATCGACCGCCGAAAATGGTTCCACTGATGAGATCTCAGATTTGAGGTGAGGAATATAATATTTACTCTATAATTATTAATTATATTTATGGACGCCGTTCTTCTATGCGTGTTTTTGTTCTTTAATGCGTGTTTTGGTTCTTCTATGCGTGTTTTTGTTTTTTCAGATATCAATTTCATTTCTTCCATACTCGTTTTTCAGGCTGTGAAATACTTTGAAGAATTTCGATTTTATTAAGTCGTTTCGAGAACTTACGATTTCAAGTTTATGAACCATTCATAGAGTTTCGAAATGGTTTTTCAAGAGCTTTTTTGGACTTTTGTAGTGATACAGATGAGGAAAATGAAGTGTACGAAGAAGCGATCGACGAACCGTTGACTGCCAAAGGCACTCTCGAGCTAGCGAAAAATTGGACTCTTCGGTATTCACATCCAAATGCGGCTACGACACAATCCGATACTGGAAGTAACGAGTACGAGGACAGCACTGAAGCGTACACAAGCGATGGTGAGTTTTTTGTGGAAACCATTTAGGTTATACAATTTAGTTTTTTTGACATAGAACTACGTCTTTCTCCACGTTTTGGTATAGTAGGGGGGTAAAAAGCTATGCATCTGCAACGAAAAAGTGCAACGAAATTCGGGCCTTATGGATTGGGCTCCAAGTAGTGAGTCCCAAAATTCAGATTCCCAATTTATGAGTCCCAAATTCACAAGGCCAAAGTTATTTTTGGGTCTTCTGGATTGGGCCCAAATAGTGAATCCCAGATTTCAGGTTCCCAATTTATTTTTGGGCCTTCTGGATTGGGCCCAAATAGTGAATCCCAAATTTCAGGTTCCCAATTTTTTTTGGGCCTTCTAGATTGGGCCCAAATAGTGAATCCCAAATTTCAGGTTCCCAGGTTCCCAATTTTTTTTGGGCCTTCTAGATTGGGCCCAAATAGTGAATCCCAAATTTCAGGTTACCAATTTATCAGGCCCAAAAATAATTTGGTCCTTGTGAATGTAGGACTTATTAATTGGACCATAGATTACAAGGCCCGATTTAAGTTAATTGAATTTAAATAAATTTAATTCGTGGAGGTATTTCTTGAGATAAAACTTGTCACTTGTTGACGTAGTTTTTTAGTTTCTTTTTATAGTGAAAATCATATAGTTGAAAATCATTCAGTTTTTATTTATTCACGATGCAACATGTAATTTTACTTACTTTCCACAATTCAGTTTAACAAATTTTTTTTTGTTTTCACGTTTAGTTTTTTTAGTGAAAATCATATAATTCAAAAAAATTAAGTTTTAAAAACTTCATTTAGTTTTCATTTTTTCACAATGTAATTTTGCTTGGTTTACTGAATTTAGTTTTTTAGTTTTCACATTTAGTTTTTTTGGTGAAAATCGTACACTTGAAGATCATTCAGTTTTAGAAACTTCGAAAAGTTTCAGTTACAGTGTTTATCATCATCAAATAAAATTTTGTTACATCAAATTCTAGAAATCCAAGTAGTGATCCACAAAAGAACTAGGAAATCGTACAAAATGTGATAAGTTGAAAAAAAGCAAAATAGTAAAAATGTATTAAAAAGTAGAGAATTAGACCGAATTTTATGAACGTTGACAAATATGGGAAGAAGTAAAAATACCAGAATAAATACTGAATAAATACTAAAATACTAAATTAATAAAAAAATAAATAATCATAAATATAATAATAATAATAATAATAATAATAATAATAAATAATAAAATAAAAAAAAATTACTAAATCAATACTAACAATTTATATAACTTGAAATCCTAGAGTATCTGATTATCTGATTCTAAAAATCTATATAGAAATCCACGAAAATATAAGAAAATCCTTTGAATCGTATAAGTATTGAAATAATACTAAAAATACTGAAAGTAATCGAAATCTATGAAATTTTGAATACAAAAGCATTGCATTCTAGAAATCTATACAGTAATTCATTCAAATACCAGAAAGTTCTTCAAATTGATTTATAAACATTTTTTTTAATCCTTTCATATGTATATAATAAAATTTACTTTGAATTCGAGGGTATTAAATTCCAGAAATCTAAATAGTGATCCACAAATGAACAAAAAAATTTGATAAATACAAAAAAATACGAAAAATACCAGAAATTTATGAACATTCAAAATCCATGTTAGTAAAGCTTTCTTGAAAATCCATAAATTACTAAAAATCTAGAAAACTTGAAATTCTAGAACATCTAATTCTAAAAATTAATACAGAAATCCACGAAAATATCAGAAAATCCTTTGAATCGTAGAAATATTGAAATAATACAAAAAATACTGAAAGTGCTAGAAATCTATGAAACTTTGAAGTTAGGAGCATCAAATTCTGAAAATCTATATAGTAATCCATAATAATATTAGTAATATATAAAAACCCTACAAATTGTTACAAAGATTTATAAATGCTGAAAAATACTTAAGACTGATAATAATAGAAATCTATGAAATACTGAAATTCTATGTAGAAGTTATCTTTTGAAAAATCTATAAAGATATCAAAAATCCTGTAAACTTTAGCTTCGAGAGCATAAAATTCTAGAAATCCTTACAATTTTTAAAAATACTAAAAATACTCGGAATCCATAAAAACTCACAATCTACACAGAGACTATTTCCTCAAAAAACTATAAAATTATATGATAAAATAATAGACAATAAACGAAAAACAAAAAATTTTTTTAATAAAAATTATCCATAAATAATTACGTTACAGTGTGTTTCGTTACAGTTATTGTTTTTTTTTCTCTATAGAATATTCAATACAAATAATGTGAGAAAATCACCCGGAAAATATCCGGGAAAAAATTTATTTCTGGAAAAAACTGGACACTTTTATTTACTATAATATCGATGGGTCCCGCGAAGAGTATCGTATCTGTCGGAACTCCCGAGCATTTCATCGTATCTTTTACAGAGGTGAAACATTTCATCGTGTCTCAAAAATCATAGTTTCGAGATAACTTGATGTAAAGTTTCCGTCACTCAAGAAACACAATGATAGCTTGAAAACAATATGCTACACATGTTTCTAATCATATATTATTTATATTTTTAAGATATTATCTTTAGACTCATTTTTTTGTAATTTTTAACAGAATAATAAATATTTTTTTTACAAATAAACCGAAAAAGACAAAAATTAAATATATAGAAAATATTTCTCCATAAAAAAATTCACGCGTAAAACGAATAATTTTTTTTTGCACCAGGCATTGAAAAATGATGATAATGTAGCGAATTTCGAAAAAATAATTATATACTACTATAAAAATAATCTTCACAATAACTTTTTAACTTAAAAATATGAATGCTGTAAACTTAATTATGAAAAATTGATTCATTCCGTCAAAAAATAATTTTGACGTAAACATTTTTAAATATCTACCCTTCTGTCTTGATAATTTACTGTTTATGATAATTTTTAGTGTTATTACTTATTAAATAATTATTCAAATAATTATTATATAATTTTCGTCGAAAATTTTTTTCAATAAACTTTGTTTTGAAAGAATTAAATGATAATTGTCCTTCAGATTTGTGCCCGGAGTCATCACTGGCATATTTTTCATATTGTAATAAATAAAATTCATTTGTTTCAATAATTAAATTTAACTTACTGTTGCAGAAATATGTTTTTGCAAAACGCATATTCCTTTCATGCTTTCTAAAGCCGTCTTTTGAATATTTTGCAATAATAATATTGATTATTATACTATAATAAATTTCTTTTGTTTAAATTTATTTAAATTTATTTCAACAAAATATTGCAAAAATTTCTTTTCGCAAGATATATGTCATTTTCATGGTTTTTTAGGTTGCTGAGTAAGAATTTCATATTTTTTTTGTAAAATTCGTTTATTTGAACAATTTATTTAAACAAATTATTTCACAATTTTTCTTCTACAATATGTATATCACTTTAATGGCATTTGTGGTTGCCGAGTAAGAATTCGACATTGTTTTCGCAAAATTTGTTTATTTAAACTATTTATCTAAACAAATTATTGCAAAATTTTTCTGTTACAATATGTATATCTATTTCATGGCTTTTCAGGTTGTCGAGTAAAGATTTGACATTGTTTTCGTAAAATTTGTTTATTTAAACTATTTATATAAACAAATTATTGCAAAATTTTTTTCTACAATGTGCATATTCTTTTCATGGCTTTTTTAGTTGCCGAGTAAGAAATTGACATCGTTTTTGTAAAATTTGTTAATTTAAACTGTTAATCTAAACAAATTATTGCA
>JAPYZL010169143.1:0-19390 GCA_030522825.1 Platygaster orseoliae
TCCAACTCGTGCAATTGCGCACTCGCTTCGCTCGTGCCCAAACTTTGCACTCGTTGGAATCATCCTTTTTCTCCCTTGTAGCATAAATATCTATTATAATACTCAAAAATTTTTATAAAAATCAAAAATTTTCATAAAAATAAAAAATTTTTATAAAAACCGAAAATTTTTATAAAATTCAAAATTTTTTTCAGAAAAAAAAAAACTTCTATAAAAATTAAAAAATTAAAAAAAAAGAACATTTTTATTAAAATCAAATTTTTATAAAGAAAGATAAAATTTTTATGTAAATCTAAAATTGTTATAAAAAAAGACAAAATTTTTATAATAATCAAAAACTTTTATACAAATTAAAACTTTTTATAAAAATCAAAAATTTTTATAACTATGAAAAATTGTTATAAAATCTAAAAATTTTTTTAAAAAAAGACAACATTTTTATTAAAATCAAAAATTCTTATAAAGAAAGAAAATTTTTACGAAAATCTAAGATTGTTTTAAAAAAAGAAAATTTTTATAGAAGACAAAATTTTCATAAAACACAAAATTTTTATAAAAATCAAAAAATTTTTTCATAATCAAAAACTTTTATAAAAATTAAAACTTTTCATGAAAATCAAAAATTTTCACAAAAATAAAAAAGTTTTATAAAATTCAAAAATTTTTTTAAAAAAAGACAAAACTTCTATAAAAATAAAAAAAGTATAAAAAAAGACAACATTTTTATTCAAATCAAAAATGTTTATGAAGAAAGATAACATTTTTATGAAAATCTAAAATTGTTATAAAAAAAGACAAAACTTTTATAAAAATCCAAATTTTTCATTCGAATCCTGTTTTTTATGTAGTCGACCTCATAAAATTTCTAAAAATAAAAATTTTTCATAAAGTGACCCTATAAAAACCTTAGAAAAATAAATAATTATAAAACATTTTCAATTTAACATTTTATTTTCATAACATTTTCATTATAAACAATTTTCAATTTTTAAAAGTTTTTTTTCAGAAAAAATGTCTATAAGAAAGTGATTTTTACAAAATTTATTAAAATAATATTTGTATATAAATTTCTGCAAAAAATAAAATTTTATAACAAAAGATTTTTTACAATTTTTTATAAGGTCACTAAGAATCAACATCACTGGTAATTTGGAAAACGCAAGTATTTTAGTTTCACACTAATATCAAATCAAATGTTGAATTTCATTTTAAGACAATCCATTAATTTTTTTTCCAAAAGAGGTCTCGGAAAAACTTGAAAAGATTATAAGAAAAATTAAATTTTTAATAAATACTTTGCATAGTGAAAAACATTAGTCTTTGTTATATTCAGATAGTAGCGTCAGAATAAAAATTTTTATGAAAAAATCTCTACTTTTCATATGAGAACTTTGTATAAATTATAAATGCGAGTAAATGCATTTGTAAATAGATTTTTTTATTAAACATTAGATTTTAAAATTGGAAAATAGTATAGAAAAATGAAATATTTCATTTTGACGTTAATTTCTAATCAAAAGTCGAATTTAACTTATAGATACTTCACTATATTTTTCTTTTTTTTAATGGTCTTAGTAAAACCTTAAAAAATTCTAAGGAAATCAATTTTAAATGAAAGTTTTTTAGATTCGAAAATTTTAGTTTTTATTTTTACTTCATTTAAATACTGGTATCATCCAAAGCAAAATTTTATTTAAATTTTTGAGTTTTCGTAGAACTTCATTCAAATAAAACTGCAAGTAATTAGATACATCAATAGATTTTTTTATGAACATTTAGTTAAAATGAAAAGTAATCTAAAATTCATGAATAATCAAAGTTATTTTATTATACTTGATATAAATATTAATCGTTTAAAATATGTTAGAAAACCGCATTTTTTCTATTCTGAAAGAATTCTTCATCAACAAATGGCAATTATACTTGGAAAATTTTTTTTACATACTTAAAAAATTTATCAATAATTGATTCATAAATAATTGCACTATGTTGAAAATTAAACATTTTGATACGATTTTACACTTCTATTTAAAATCTGTTATAATATAAAAAAAATTTTGATATCGCCAAGTTAATTTCTGATTAAAAATGTTTATGCAGCGATTTAATATTAATATCACAAAGGGAAACAATTCCAGACAAAATAAAATAAAAATTTCGAAAATGACTAAAGCAAGTTTATTTCAATCAATAATTTAAAAAAAATGGCGAAAGTATATTAAACTTGAATTTGACAAAAAAATTAAATCAAAAATAATCATTTATTGTTTAGTTAATAAATAAAAGAATGTGATTTTTCTAGTTAAATACAAAAAGCTAAGTTTTGCACTTTAATTTTGTTATTTACATCGAACGTGCTAATTATTGATAAGTTTAAAAGAATAATGGCGAAAAAGACAAAAAATTTACTTTTTTTTAAACAATGAAAATTTTGTCTGGAAAAACTATAAAAAAGGACACAAACTAGAAGTCCTTGAATTCACTTTATTTAATTAAATTTTGCTATTCAAAAAGTTTATAATTAAAAGTACACAATTCAAAAAATTAAACAAATTGATGAAAAGGGTATAAAAAATGGTAATTGTTCAATTTCTCAATAATAAATGACTTGCCTGAAATATAATTTTTATATAACTTGATCAGAAAAAAATTGGGCAATTCAGTAATTTTTTTCTGCATTCTAAAACTCAATTTTTTTTATGCAATCAACGTTTTGTACATTCTTACATTGCGTAAAATTTTTTCAAATCTTTTTTATTATTGATTTTATAAAATATTTTATAATCTGTAAATTATATTTTTTATTTTCTTATGCTTCGGGTTCATATTAATCGAATAAATAAATTGAATTTGGTTTATTGAACGTGTTTAGTGAAGTTTCATTCGAATTTGAAGCGAAAAGGTCATTTTTAGGTTATGTACAATCAGATAACAGACATATATTCGTTCATGAATAATAAGTTATTCTCTTAATTTTTTAGTAACTTTATATTTCTTTCCATTCAAAAATTACAATTCTTACTATTATTGTTTGTTATATATTATATAATTTTCAAAAATATATTTAAAAAGATTTACCTATAAAATGAATTTTTCAAGATTTTTGAGGGTGTACTCTATTTTTTCTAAATTTTGTATGATTTTTCAAATCCATGAAATTTCTATCAAGTAAATACAAACATTTTCTGTCTGAAAAAAAATAATTTTTTTTTTCATTTTTGTTGATCTCTATAATGCTCAAAAAATCAACATCGGCTTATAATTCAGTAATACGAAGGTTCATATTCTGTTTAAATCAAGTTTTTGTAGTTATTAAATTTTCTAATAATTTGTTTTCTTAATTTACTTTATTTTTTAATAATCCATTTTCAAAAAAGCTGTGAAAGTGAATTGCATAAAATATGAACAAAATTTTTTATCAAGAAACCAATAAAATTCAATGAATAATGAAGACGTTTTTCAAATGTAACCATTTTGCAATTCTTAAATAAAAATAAATGTGCTCGCATTTTTTAGAAGTTTCAAAATTACTCAAAATAATTTTTCAAGATCGAATTTAAATTTAAACACAAAACTGAAATATTCTATTACTAAGCAATAACTTATTTATAATTTTTTTTTTCCTAAAAAGATTTTACAAATTGTTTAGAAATATAAAAACAATAAAAAAAATTATATTCCAAGTTGCATTTAAAATAAATAATTCAATAACAATTTATTCAAATTGAAGTCAAAAATAACAGTTAGAATTTAATATAAAACATTTCTATTTGTTCAAATTGGGATTATAAATATTTTGTGTCAACTTCATATAATTTTCTGAGGTATATTTTAAATATGTATTTTCATAAAAGTTATTAATGAGAATTTTATTTTTGAAAACTTAAATTTTATTTTATTTATTTTTTCAGAATTTATTTAATTATATATAAATTATAAAATTTACTTTAATTTATCGAATAAGAAATGTTCGTCTTTTTGCGATTGAAAAAGTTGATTCTCAGATGAAAAAAAATTGTATTTATTGCATCTACTATACATTTTTACAAAAAAATTTTTCACGGTGACCTCAGACATGTTGGAAATACAAATTAAATTTTGAATTCAGCATTGTAATCTCCCATCAACGAAACACTGACGTGAAATATGAAAAAACAATTCTATAGTAGATAAAAAAATGAAAAATTTTATTTTCTAATCAAAAAAAATATCTCCTTTAAATTTTCATAAATAATAAATAAATGAAATCCCAACAAGGATTGCTATAGAATTTTATTCAGATATTTAATGTTTTCATAAAAATTATATTTATCTTCTAATTTTTTTAATTTTTACTTAAGAATAAGAATGATCAACTTTTTTTTTACCTCAGTCATCTCTTTGAAGGTCGCCTTATTGCATAAATTTTGCAAAAAACCTTTTATTTTCATTGGATTACTTAAAGGTGATGTGACAGTAATCTCTGCCATAAAAATACTTGACTTAAATATTTTCCCAATCAATTATATAATTCAACAAAAAATCCTTAACATCATAACATTCAGAGAAAACACTGAAGTCAATATCAGGTTTTTCATGACTTGCAGATGACTATTACATCCCTTCAAATTTTATTCGTTGATAGCTGAAAACTTCTCGACTTCCACAATTTCTATGTCTTATATTTTATCCAAAAAAAGCGAAAAAATTCCTTGACACAGTCACTAGCTATACTCAAAACGGTTTGCTGCACATGTTGGACCGCAACCGACGAATAAAAGCGAAACCCGAAAGATTCCAAGCGTCACCGGACAAATTCGACATCCTCATAACGTGCGAGGAACGCGTTTATGACCAAGTCATAGAGTACATGGAATCCCGGGATCCTGAGGAAAACCAGCCTGTTCACCTAATCAACATCGATATTCAGGATAATCACGAGGAGGCTACAGTTGGATCGTTTCTCATATGGGAACTTTTATCAGTGGTAATTTGAGTCTCCAGCAGAGATATTGACAATAACGATAAATTTTGTAATCAACCGATGATTACGAATTTGTTATTTGTCTATCTCTAGTATCGAAAAAAAGATTCGAGAGTCATTTTAATGGGTTTTTACTCATTTTTTTTCTTTCCAAGCTTATCGTTTCAGCTATTCTAAAAACGAGTCAACTGCATATTTTTCATCAAAATTACTTAATGAAGTAACTTTTGTTACGCAATTGTTACTTCGTTAAGTAACTTTTGTTACGTAACAGTTACTTGTTACTCAACGGTTACCTAACGGTTACTTGTTACTTAACAGTTACTTGTTACTTAACAGTTACTTTGTAGTTAAGTGAAACAAATGCTCTTCACTTGTTAAAGTCCAAAGTTAAATATTTTTACCTTAATTAAGAATCTGAGATTATCAAGTTTACAGCAAGAAATTTTACTTGTTCTGTTTCAAAAATGTCAAAAATTTGAGTTACCATTAGCTCTGAAAAAAAATTTGTAAGGGCCCATAAATTTTATGTTTAGAAATACTAAAATTCCTGTTTCTGATTTTAGCTAACAAGCAGCGACGACCTGGACAACGACATAGACGAATTGCTTATCGAATATGAAGCCAAAAGCCAGAGAACGATATTACACACAGTTCTGTTTTATTGAATACTATTTTTAATAAGTATTTACGAGGTGCTGACGTTGATTATGAACTTATTTTGAACTGTCATCGAGATTTGAGGATCAACTCTGAGGATACCATTTTGCGTTGGCACCCACACGGCATAATATCGATCTTCCGCTTTTCGATCATGTATAAAACCAAAAATTAAAGTTCTTCTATTCGCGATATTGTAAATATCAGAAACATTGTTCCCTGTGTCAACAGGTTTATTTATTCATGTTTCTGAATGACGAAAAAGAGATATCCATTTTTTTTTGTATTTCAAGTACTTAAAATACCATTAAATATTCGAGAAGAAAGTTTTATCTTTGCTGATTCAATGAAAAGACATATGACCGGATCAATGAAATATGTATTTTTTAACGTTTGAACAGAGCCCAAGATTGTTTTCTCTTGATATATACGAGTATTTTACAATGAGATACGTATTTTATGTACGATAAAGTTACATCATTTTAAAAGGCGAATAAAAAACTCATCTTGATTTTCTTATGTACGAAATTAATTAATGCTGGTCAAGGTGTGCGTAACGTTTCCTCGCTTTTTCATGTTTGTTTTTGTTGTGGTGTTTGTTGATTTTTTTCCATGGTTTGCTTCCGACTTCAGCTTCGGTTCTGCAAGGATAATTTTATTTTATTTTTTTAAATCTTTTTACCTTAATTTGTTGAAAGAATGGGTGTTTATTAAATTTTTTTGTTATTTACGTTGTGGTACCCCCAATGCACATTTTTCCTTTTCCTTTAATATGAACTCCTTGTGTGTTAGATTTAAAAAAAGCTTGGTCCACGTCCTGTGAAGTCGTTACGCTCCCTTTCATGGCCCTTAACGTTCTTGACGGTAAATGTTCTTCCGCAACGAGATGAGAAAGCATTTTTTGGCGGTCAGGGAATCGGTGGAAAGTGTCCTGTGGGTGGTTTGGGGGAGCTACGCAGTACAATAATTTTCCATTCACGAAATCCTTGAGAACGTAACGCGCAGAACGGGCATTATCGGGTTGGCCATTTTGGGTCATAAATCCTCTGTTGTCTGAAACAAGGAAATTGGGAGAAGAGTAAAGCTCTGCGCACACTTGGGATGCGAGGCGAGGCATTTTGCTGCTTACATCGTTTACATGCAATTAAATGCGAGCGCGCACACTTCGGAGGTGAGGCAAGGCGATTGGATGATCCGAAGAGCATTCGGGAGTCAATTGCCGCGTTTCGCCTCCCAAGTGTGTGCGATCTAGGCGCGGCGAAGAGCTGAAAATACTGACTTCGTAATTACTCAGGATCGTTTGGAGCTGATGAGTATTCGAAAACCGTATTGGTTTCCTCGCGTTTCATTTGTGTTAAAACTACAGTTTTATTTCGATTTCTCCAAATCCAAAATAGTTTGTAGCAGGTATGTAAATGATTTTGCTAGTTTTTAATATGTTAGAATGAAAAAAAATACATTTTTAATTACTTTTTGCAAACCAAACCAAAGGTTTAACCTAACAAAAAAATCATCATCCGAAGAACTTGATATACTAAATCACACTGAACTGACTCAACCAAAATTCAAATTCAAAATTTAGCTGTACTAAAAAATTCGATCTTACATCCATAGGAATTCAACAACTCTTCCGAAGTCGGCGCCCGCTCCGGATCCTCTCCCTCCAATGGCTTGGCGATCCTGATCCCGTATATTCCCTCAATAACGTGCCTTGGAATCAAAGTTGCTAGCAGAGTAACCGCTGGCACGTGGTCCCTCATCTGGTCAATTGGCAGAATCCCATTCAAAATCATTTCCGCCTTCGTGCAGATGAAACTGGGCATCACCAACCCTGGGCAGTCGCACAGCAATAGATCTTTATCCAAAAACAGTGTCTGAAAATGTTTCGTCTTCCCCGGAGTCGCGGAAACCGAAACTTTCTTGTCCATCATCAGCGCGTTGATCGTAGAACTTTTCCCCACGTTCGGATAACCAACCAACCCAATCGTGGTCACGCCCTCCGTGAACGTCTTGCCGTGATAAATGGTCTTCAGAAGTTGTATCAGCTCTTCTCTAGACAAAAGCTTCGAGTCGTTCTTCAGTGGCTCCGAAACGAGTTTTTCCGTTTTCTGTGGCTCTTCGACTTTTTCAATTACTTCAGAATCTTTGTCTTCTTCTTCGTCTTTTTCTTGGATGGTAGATATTTTCTCAGCCGCTTGGGTAGCCGAGAAGAACGCCACGTAAACCCCGATACTCGCGAAGTAATCAGCCCAAATTTGACGTTGCTCTTCGGTCAGTAAATCCGCCTTGTTCACCAAAATCATGTTCATTTTCGAAGGGTTCGTTTCTTTGACGTAGCATTCCAGGTCTTCGCAACGGAAGAGAAGTGGGTTTCGAGCGTCGACGATTTGGGCTATGACGTCACTGCGCTCGATGACTCTCCATAACTGCCGCCAAAACTCGAGGTTTTTCTCGTACGGGGTCATAAGCAAGTCCTGGCTCTCCTGGAATCGTACCAGTTGGCGACGCCAGTTTAGGAAATCCTCTTTTTCCTTGGTCTGTAGTTCCTGGGCTGTCGTGTTTTCATCCCATTTTGGTCTTCGAGGGATTTTCAAGAAGTCTTTGTGTTTTTTTTGGGACACCAAGAGATTTTCACGCTCCTCTTTGGTGAGGAGGCCGATGCAGCTTTTGGGGTTGACGAATTGGATGTTGAGTTTTTCGGCCTGGAACTCGGTGCCAGCTAGCTCGGCAGTGGAGAGGAATTCTTGGAAGGAACTTTCTTCGGTGACCGATTGGAGGTTTAGGCGACCCCAGTCGTATCCGTCATTCAGGTCGGCGGTGTGCAACTGTTGTGACATTTAAATACAATGTTTTGTATGAATTTTTGAGTTGGAAGATGGATTTTACGATACTTCAGACGACTCAAAACCTACTGTAGTGCGAGAGAGATGCCTAGAATGGAAACCAGTTGAGAGGAAGAAGGATGAAAAGTAAATGTCTTCCGAGTCGTTTTAAATTATTACCTCCATGAGTGAACTTAAGTGCAGAAAAATATTGTTTGCACCAATTTCAGAGTATTATTTTTATATATTTATAAATATTTATTTATAAAAATTGACTTTTTTTCATTTTTTGCCAAAACGGTTTTAAACTTTTTACCCCCCCCCTTTTTTTGTCTTTTAAAATTCTTTAAGAAAATTAAAATATATTTTTTTACACCATGAATGTTAGCGTCAAGTTTAATGGTTCCGTTTTTTCAAAACTTTCCTAAAATGTATTCAGTTTTTTATCTTTTTTGGTTTTTGATTTTGGATTGGAATCAAGTAATAAATGTTCGACTCAATATTGAACATAGTATAAATTTGAAAAGCTGTTTCAAATGAACAAAACAACTATGAGATTATAATAAACAATTATAATGTAGTACTTTGTAAAAATAATAGGAATAACTGATTTTAAACGTGAAACATTTATTTATACTTAAAAAATACTTATAAAATTAATCCAATATTTCAGAAAAATGTATGATTTTTATATTCCAAATCATGAAAAGTTAAAGCTTAAATTTAAATGATTCTAAAAATTTTCAAAATTAGATATTCAGTTTCGAATCTTTTGATGGAATGTTAGAATTTTACAACATGTATGCCTGGGAATGTCAAAGAAAATGAAATTTTTAAAAATTGTTTTAAAATAACGAATAATAAAATAAAAGTTAATTAAATAAGGCAAGATTAACATAATTGACAAAAATAATGAAATAATAAGTATAACTTATTTTAAACGTGAAAAAATTGATTTATACCGAAAAAATACTTATAAAATTAATCTAATATTATAGAAAAGTGTATGATTTTTATATTTCAAATCATGAAAAGTTTGAGCTTTGAGTTAATTGATTCGACAAAATATTGAATATTTTTCAAAATTAGATCTTTAGATTCGTATCCTTTTTTTTTATAATTTTGGCATTTTTTAACACGTTTGCCTGGGAAATGTCAGAGAAACGTCGCAGAAGTTAATTTAATAATGCAAGATTATAATAATTAACAAAAATAATGAAATAATAAATATAACTGATTTTAAACATGAAAAATTGATTTGTACTTAAAAATACTTATAAAATGAATTTAGAATCAATAATTAATTAATTAATTATTTTAGAAAAATGTATGATTTTGATATTTTAAATCATGAGAAGTTTGAACTTCAAGTTAATTGATTTTAAAAAATTTTAAATATTTTTTAAAATTAGATATTCAGTTTCGTATCCTTTTTTTGGTTTTAATCTTGGAATTTTATAACTCATTTGCCTGGAAACCTCAAAGAAAATGGAAATTTGAAAAACTGTTTCAAAATAATGAAGTTTGAAATAGAAGTTAATTAAATAATGCGAGATTATAATATTAAAAAAAAAAAACAAATGAAATAATACTTATAAATGATTTGAAATGTGAAAAATTGATTTATACCGAAAAAATACGTAAAAAATTAATCTAATATCATAGCAAAATGTATGATTTTAATTTTTTAAATCATGACAAGTTTGAGCTTCAAGTTAGTTGATTCTAGAAAATTTTATACATTTTTTAAAATGAGATATTCGGTTTCGTATCCTTTTTTTTTTAATTTTAGAATTTTATAACATGTTTGCCTGGGAACGTCAAAGAAAATGGAAATTCGAAAAACTGTTTTAAAATAAGAAACAATGAAACAGAAGTTAATTGAATAATGCAAGATTATAATAATTAACAAAAATAATGAAATAATAAGTATAACTGATTTTAAACGTGAAAAATTGATTTATACTGAAAAATACTTATAAAATTAATTTAGAATTAAAAATAAATTAATTAATTATTAAAAAAAATGTATTATTTATATTTCTTAAATAATGAGAAGTTTGAGCTTCAAGTCAATGGATTCTAGAAAATTTTAAATATTTTTTAAAATGAGATATTCAGTTTCGTATCCTTTTTTTTTTAATTTTAGAATTTTTTAACATGTTTGCCTGGGAACATCAAAGAAAATGGAAATTTGAAAAACTGTTTCAAAATAATAAAGTTTGAAATAGAAGTTAATTAAATAATACGAGATTATAATATTAAAAAAAATGGAATAATAAGTATAAATGATTTTAAACGTGAAAAATTGATTTATACTGAAAAAATACTTATAAAATTAATCTAATATTAAAGAAAAATGTATGATTTTTAATTTTTAAATCATAAGAAGTTTGAGCTTCAAAATAATTGATTCTAGAAAATTTTAAATATTTTTGAAAAATAGATATTCGGTTAAGTATTCTTTTTTTTTCAATTTTAGAATTTTAAAACATGTTTGCCTGGGAACGTCAGAGAAAATGGAAATTCGAAAAACTGTTTTTAAATAAGAAACAATGAAACAGAAGTTAATTAAATAATACAAATTTATTATAGTTAACAAAAATAATGAAATAATAAGTATAACTGATTTTAAACGTGAAAAATTGGCTTATACTGAAAAATACTTATAAAATTAATTCAGAATGAATAATTAATTAATTAATTACATTAAAAAAATGTATGATTTTTATTTTTTAAATCATTAGAAGTTTGGGCTTCAAGTTAATTGATTCTAAAAAATTTTTTAATATTTTTCAAAATTAGATATTCAGTTTCGTAACCTTTTTTTTTGGGGGGGGGGGGGATTTTTTAAATACGTTTGCCTGGTAATGTCAAAGAAAATGGAAATTTGAAAAACTGTTTCAAAATGATTCAGTTTGAAATAGAAGTTAACTAAATAATGCGAGATTATAATATTAAAAAAAAAAATGAAATAATAAGTATAAATTATTTTAAACGTGAAAAATTGATTGATACTAAAAAAATACTTATCAAAAATAATAAAATTAATATAATATTTCAGAAAAATGTATGATTTTCATATTTCAAATAATGAGAAGTTTGAGCTTCAAGTTAATAGATTCTAAAAATTTTTTAATATTTTTCAAAATTAGATATTCAGTTTCGCATCCTTTTTTTTTAATTTTAGAATTTTATAACATGTTTGCCTGGGAACGTCAAAGAAAATGAAATTTTTTAAAGTTATTTTAAAATAACGAACAATAAAATACAAGTTAATTAAATAATACAAATTTATTATAATTAACAAAAATAATGAAATAATAAGTGTAACTGATTTTAAACATGAAAAGTTTATTTAATTAAAAAATTACTAATAAAATAATTATAATACTATCGAAAAGTTCATTAAATTTTTTTTCACATCAAGATGAAATAAATAATACTACAATAATCATGAACATTTTTTGTGATAATAATTCCAATTTACAATCATTGCAACCAATAGTGAATTTCCTGAAAAAACATAGTTTATTAAAAGTATGAAATTAGAAAATATATTTGTTATTTAACAATTCTATAAGGACATTCCCAAAAAATAAATAACACGTGGAAAATCGATAACAAAATACATGACTCAACTTACGAATGATTCTTCATTATTTTTACGATGTCTCGTTGGACCAAAACGATCTCTTATCAAAGATTTCCCAAGATTATTTTTCTGTTTCTTCCCCGCCTTCTGCATTTTTGCTTTAATTTGAATATCGCACTTCACGAATTTTTTGTTTAACTTTTACATCTGTTGACATATCTAAAACAGCTGACAGCTGATTTGACATAAAAATACATATATGCAGACATACCCGACATAGACAATAATAGTTCCATGCAATTCAATGCAACAAATGCAATTAAATTATGATTTCCTATATTTGTTGATCCGGCAGTGAAATTAATTTAATATAAAAAAGATTGTAAAAAGGTATGTACACATTTTTATTAAATTTACTTTGTTTACTTTCACCAGTTTTAATTTTAACACCCCAAAATTATTGCAACACTTTGTATTTTTATATAACCCTGGAGTTATAATTTTCTGATTTACAGAAACATAAAATTCAGGTGCGTACGAAGAAAAAATTTCCAGGGGTGGGGTGGTTGTTGAATTCAATTTTCACTTCTGAAAACGATTTTTGAGAGACTTAAAAAACTTGACAATTTTTATAAATTTCGGGGGGTGGAGTGTGAACCCCCAAAACCCCCCTGCGTACGCCCCTGATAAAATTTAAGAATCCTGATATTTTGTTTATCAAATCAAAATATTTCAGATTCTTATTTGAAATAGATTTTTGAAATTTTGTATTGTAATAATCAGTCTTCTGAAAAATTTTGTTGGAATTTTATTATTATTTAATATTATTGGAATATTTTATTATTCTTTTTTTTATTTCATGATAAATCAATATTGTAAGATATATAATTTTTATAATAATAAAATATCTTTTGTTTTATTATATTTAATATTAACTCAATATGTCATCATATTTAATTTTAGAGCCTGTATAAAAATATTTCTTTTTTACTATTTAATATTATAAATATTTATATTACTATGTAATATCATATACTATTATTATTATTATTATTATTATATATTTATATTATGTATGTATAATATTAATATAATAATATTACTATTTATTATTATTAATGTAAAAGATTTTTTATTCTATTATATTTAATATCACCTTAATACTCTATTATTTTAAATTTATTTTTTAGAGCCCGCATAAAAATATTCAATTTTCTGTACAATTTCATTTAGTTTTCATTACTTTTCAATATTATTTATATTTTTTATTGTATTTTCTAATAATTCAATATTGTGTGATGAATAATATTTATAATATAAAATACAGTTATTGAGGAATAAAAAATGTAATACATATGTGACGTGCCACGAAGAAAGGGACCTAAGCGGCATTTTGTGTTAGAGTCATTTTCTTACTGAAAATAAGCAGATAATAGCTCTTATGTCAGATGCCACTTAGGTCCCTTCGTGGTGCGTCACATATGTTATCATTAATTGTATGTATAAAGATTGATCAAAATTTGACCATTTTGTAATTAGTAGTTTTTCATTTCAACTTTAAGTTTTAATCGAAAAATTTGCATTTTTTTTAAGATTTTGAAGCTGGTTTGAAGTTGAAACACATTTTCAAAAAAATCAATCACAAATAATATAGAAAATACTTTGGAAATTATGAATTATTGAAAAATGTGGACCCAACAATAATGCACTATTTATCAGATGAAATTCAACCATGAAAAAGATGAGAATAGAAATAAATATAATTATTATTAATAATTTGATGAATGAAAATCCATCTGAAGTTTGCAGATCTTTTATAAATAATTTTTTATTACAGCTTCGAATGATAATTGATAAATTTTCACTTTTTTGCAAGATTTTCAAAATAATTCAATGTTGAATCATATTTTGAAAAAATCAGTTTCTAACAATTCAGAAAATCTTTGGAAAATCATCATGAATTTGTAACAATCGTAGACCTAACATTTATTCACTATTTATTTAGATGAAATTTAACCATGAAAAAAAGAAGAGAATTAAATATGATTATTATTAATAATTCGATGTAAAAAAATCCATCTACAGTTTGCAGTTTTTTTAAAAGTAATTTCTTATTTCAGCTTTGAATTATAATCGATAAATTTGCACTCCTTTTCAAGATTTTGAAGATGGTTTGAAGTTGAAACACGTTTTCAAAAAAATCAATCCCAAATAATTCAGAAACCTTTTGGAAATTATTATAAATCTTTAAAAAATGTGGACCCAACAATAATGCACTATTTATCAGATGAAATTCAACCATGAAAAAGATGAGAATAGAAATAAATATAATTATTATTAATAATTAGATGAATAAAAATCCATCTGCAGTTTGCCGAATTTTTATAGGTTATTTTTTATTTCAGCTTCGAATTATAATCGATAAATTTGCACTCCTTTTCAAGATTTTGAAGATGGCTTGAAGTTGAAACACGTTTTCAAAAAAATCAATCCCAAATAATTCAGAGAATTTTTTGGAAATCATTATGAATTTTTAAAAAATGTGAACCCAACAATAATGCACTATTTATCAGATGAAATTGAACCATGAAAAAGATGAAAATAGAAAGAAATATAATTATTATTAATAATTGGGTGAATAAAAATCCATCTGCAATTGGAAATTTTTGTATAAGTAGTTTTTTATTCCAACTTCAAATGATAATCGTCAAATTTTCACTTTTTTGCAGGATTTTCAAAATAATTCAATGTTGAATCACATTTTGAAAAAATTAGTTTCTAACAATTCAGAAAATCTTTAGAAAATCATCATGATTTTGTAACAATTGTAGACCTAACATTTATGCACTATTTATTTAGATGAAATTTAAGCATGAAAAAAAGAAGAGAATTAAATATGATTATTATTAATAATTCGATCTAAAAAAATCCATCTACAGTTTGCAGTTTTTTTAAAAGTAATTTCTTATCTCAGCTTTGAATTATAATCGATAAATTTGCACTCCTTTTCAAGATTTTGAAGATGGTTTGAAGTTGAATCACGTTTTCAAAAAAATCAATCCCAAATAATTCAGAAAATCTTTTGGAAATTATTATGAATTTTTAAGAAATGTGGACCCAACAATAATGCACTATTTATCAAATGAAATTCAACCATGAAAAGATGAGAATAGAAATAAATATAATTATTATTAATAATTAGATGAATAAAAATCCATCTGCAGTTTGCCGATTTTTTATAAGTAAATTTTTATTTCGGCTTCGAATTATAATCGATAAATTTTCACTTCTTTTCAAGATTTCGAAAATGGTTTGAAGTTGAAACACGTCTTTAAAAAAATCATTCACAAATAATTTAGAAAATTCTTTAAATATCATCATGAATTTTTAAAAAATGTGAATCTAACATTTATGCGCTATTTATTAGACGAAATTCAACCCTTAAAAAGAGAAGGAGAAAAGTAAAAATAATTATATTTTCAGGAAAATCACTATGTCTTCTGAACCAGGAATACCTCCAAAAATAACGAATTCAGACATGGACAAAATAGCGGCTTATTTTATGGACTCGCAACAAAGGTTTCGAGACAATATTATAATTCCTGGAATCATGGGACAACCTGTTATTAAAACAAATGAAGAAAAAATGATAGAATCTGTAATGGAAAGCTGTACTTTCAAAAGTATAGCAAGTTGTGTCATAGGTTTGTATCCAATTTGCGAAATCATGAAATAACGTCCAATTTTTTATCATATGAGTATTTTATTAGAATAAATTTATTAAATTTAATAAATTATTGAAATTCATCTTTTTTTTTGTTTTCAGGATACGGCTTGGGAGCTGCTATTGGATTATTCACAACCAGTGTAAATCCAAACGTTGCAACTGTAGAAAAACAACAAACTGCTAGAGAAGTTTTTCGTGAAATGAAAACAACAACTTTAGGTTACGCAAAAAATTTTTCAGTTGTAGGCTTGCTTTTCGCTGCAACCGAATGTACAATAGAATCGGTAAAAATTTTTTTTATTACAGTATAAAAGAAAAAAAGCTGTATCCAAGCAATTTTTTTAGTACAGAAATTAAATTTTCTGTGGAATTTCTAATTTTTGATTTTTCACAACTTTTTTTGTTCATCAGTATCGAGGGAAAAGCGATTGGAAAAATGGAACGTATGCTGGAGGATTAACTGGAGGACTCATTGGCCTAAGAGGTAAATAAAAAAACTATCAAATTTATGTTTTTTAATAACAAAATATATTTTCAGCTGGCATCAAAGCAGGTGTTGTCGGTGCAGCTGGATTTGCTGCTTTTTCAACAGCAATAGATTATTATATGCGTCGATGATAGAAATGCGTGTAAATAAAAAGTTGTTTGTTACTAACTACATTGTGTTTAAAAATTGAATTTCCAGAGTTTCAAACGTTATTAATTTGACACCACAAAAATGTGTACATTCCTTAAAAAGACTTGGAAGGCATTCTCTTTTTGTCCTTCTTCCTCTCATTTCTTTTCCATTCTATGCATCTCTCTTCTGATCTGTTGGCAAGGTAGGAATTGTTATTGATTTATGTATGTCATCATTTTTAGACGAGTTATTTTTGTAAAAACTGATATAAGTGCCAAAGTAGATACTCAAACGCGCCTTAGAAACCAAAAATTATTGTTTTTAGTTTGAAATTTCACTTTTGAAATGATAACTCAACTGATCTTTATAACCTTAAAACGGTTTTTCTTTTTAAAAGTACAACTCTTGATAAATAACCATTTTTAAAAAATATTTTAGATGCGTTTGATAACCTATTTTGTCGTTGAGATCAGTTTTACAAAAATAACCGATTTAAAAATTAAAAAAAAAAACAGCAAAAATTCCTACGTTACCAACAAATCGACACTGGAATTTTGCGTCTCTCTCGCTCTGGTGCGGTTCTCATTCTATGCATCTCTCTCGCACTCGCTGGATGTTGCGCTTGTAAACCAGTTATGCAAGAGAAAAAAAGTGCATCACTCTTATGAGTTGAGAAAATACAAATTGAGACTTCCAATTATTCTAAATTGCAAATAATTGAAAAATTTCTAAATAATGTATTCACAAATTAATTAAAAATTTCAAAATTTTTATCTGTCACTTTTATTTCAAATTCAGAAAAATACTTCTCTAAAGTTATAAATTTTTCGAATTTATGTTTGCATTTTCAAAATCAGAAGAAAAATTAAATTCTGAAATCAGTAGGGTTCTCATCAAGTGCTTATACGGTCCTGGAAAATGCTTCTCGAATCCTCGAATCAATGCTACCAACTTGAATATAGGTATATGACTAAAAACCGTTGCGCGCGAAGCGCACTGATTTAACAAGTATTTATATACTTCGCAAAAAAGAGTCAATTTTGAAGCTATGTTCAATTATTTAAATTACAAATTATATAATCTATTATTAAGAGTCGAACATTTCATGAAAATGAACTAAAAAGCAATGAAATAACATTCGAAAAAAGATTGAAATTCAAATTCTTCTTTTTGTGAGCATTCAAGATGGCCGCGCTTTTTTTCCTTGTTCTTTTCGTTCTATTGATTTGTTTTGATTCTTTTCTTTTTAAGTGTTTTTAAGATTATGAACGTGTTGATTACTGTTCGTCAATCAGCTGGATTGTTTGTTGTAAGTACATACCAGGCACGTAGATTAATTTGAAATGTTTTTAATTATAAAAATTTGGAATCGTCTTTGTCTCGAGTATGTTCTTCAACCGAAACATCGTTCTTCCTAAGGTAATTTAAGCATTAAATTTACACTACCAATAAAATTTGGTTAAGACTCCGATTTTTGTTATAATACATTTTTTGTTTTATTTTCGAAAGCTATGCATTTTTAAAAAGTTTTTTCTTTTTTTTTTTTTTGAAAAGATTTATAAGGACTTTAGAAATATTTTTTGTCCCTTTCGACAAACAATATTTTATGAAAATGCCAAAAAACAGTTCGTTTTTCTGGAAAATTTATTTCCTTTGAGATTTATCAATTTTTGACAATTTGGTTTTGGTATGTACTACTATTTTTTATTCAGAGGTTTATTATAACCGAGACAACTTTTGTAGTTGAAAATCACACATTTTTATCATTGTTTTAAATGTAATTGAATTTTTAAAATTTATATACAATAATAATAATTATTATTATTATAAAATTTTGTATAAAATGGAATTTTATTTTTGTGAGTTTCAAGTCATTGAGGTTTAGATTTTGTTATCTAATTATTTTATATAATTTTTAATTATTCTTTATGAAATTCATTAATCTTTCCACTATTATTAAATTACCTACAATTTTTTATCATACGAATATTTTATTAGATAATAAAAATAAACGAACAATTTTGTAAAACTATATTACTATTTCCTATTATGAACTCGGTTAAAATAATTTTTTAATTTTTATTTTCTACATAATCCTAGACTAAAATTTATCAATAAAATTCTGTTCAAGAAAAAATTTTTTTAGAATTCATTTGAGAAATTCATCAATAAATTTTGTTGATTATTTTTTGTTGCGAATTTTCAGCACGCTCAACATTTCTGTAAAGCTTGAAATTTTTCAACTCCAAGCATTTTCAAAATATTGATAATTTTTGAATTTTTCCAAGATCCTGTCGTTTGCAAAATGTTCTAAATGTGACAAAATTTATGAATCTTAGTATTTATTGAAGATTATAAAAAACATTCATAAAAATTAGGAAATTTTTACGATTTTGAAATTTTTGCAATCTCTGATATTTTTTAAAATTTAAAAATTGTTCATTAGCGTTAGGAATATTTAAAATTTTCGAAGGAAAGTTGCTGAACTTGTCAAAACATCTTTATTTTCATAATTTCTAAATTTTAATATACACATCAATAAATTTTGTCAACCATTTTTTGTTACAAATTTTCAGAACCCTTAAAATTCTAATGATTCTTCAAATTTTCTAACTTAGAGGTTTTTCCAACTATTGATAAAATATAAATTTCGCGAAAGTTCTATCGTTTGCAAAATGTTCTAAATATGTCGTGATTTCTAAATTTAAGGTAGTTGTAGCGTTGGCAACTTCAGTACATCGTGATAAATTCAGCGCAGCTGCTTTCAGACTGCAACGCGAATAATTCGAGAGATTTGACAAATGTCTAAGAATGTAAGATATAAGGGCCAGTGGATGAAAAGAAAACATATTAAGTACTTGAAAGTACTCACAAGGAGGATTTCCCAGGTGCCGCTCGCACTTTCATTAGATACTTCGCCCACGTATTTAGTAGAACGTAAGTGAAAAAGTAATTTCACCGTTTTCTTGATTGGAGCTTCGTTCGCGAGATATTTGATATTGAA
>JAPYZL010169144.1:0-22620 GCA_030522825.1 Platygaster orseoliae
ATTCCAACGAGTGCAATTGCGCACTCGCTTCGCTCGTGCCCAAACTTTGCACTCGTTGGAATCATCCTTTTTCTCCCTTGTAGCATAAATATCTATTTCTGTTTTGGATGATAAATTACATGTATTTCCCATTTAAAAAATCACTGTTCTAAAGGCACGTGTTGATATAGTCCAAATTGGCTCAAATTTTGAAGAAAGTTTTTTTTTCCTTGATTAATTTTCCGGCCGGTCCCGTATCATTTTCCAACTTTGCCCAAATAAGGACATCCCTATTATATACACAATTTAAATAATTTATTACCTCTGGACTTTTCGAGGAAACGACAAGTTTGCACAAATGAGGAATTAACTGTAAACTTTAAATGATTAAAATTAATTCATTTTAAATACTATGAATAAATAAATGATATGAATAATAAAATATGTTTTATCAAGTTTCGATTATTACATTATAATTTTAAACAGTAATTAAATTCAGAAATTCAACTTTGAAAAAATAAAAAATGATCAACAAGAATTTAATGATTAGAAAACCCACAAAATCAAGTATTTAATTCATGATTTTTCAAACTTTAAATAATTTTATCATTTTAAACAATAAGAGACTAATTTCATTTTCTGTAATTTAATTATTAGAAAATCCATAAAATTGAGCATTTTATTCATGATTTTTCAAACTGTATTATTTCTGCAAATAACAGTACTTATTGACTGTAAAACCGTTAAATTTTTTCATAACACACGCTTTGTATATTCTTTTCAATTTCAAATATATGAACCATTTTTTATAAACTTTAAACAATTCAATTATATTCAGGAAAAAGAAACTTGTTTAATTTATTTTATTATTAGAAAGTCCATAAGATAGAGTATTTAATTCATGATTTTTCAAACTCCTATTTTTTTCAAATTATAGTACTTATTAACTGTAAAAACATATTACATTTTTTTAAAAATATGTTTTGTATATTTTAATTAATTTCATATATATGAAACTCTTTTCTTTGAAATTTGAATATTATGATTTATTATTATTAAATAATTAGAAAATAATTTCATGTAATGCTTAAAGAATCTATAAAGATTGAGTATTTAATTCATGATTTTTTAAATTCTTTTTTTTATGCAAATTACAGTTCTTAGTGACTGTAAAAACATAATTTTTTTTTTATGAAGCATGCTTTATATATTCTTTTGAATTTAAATACATGAATCTCTTATTTTGTTCAATAATTATAGACTAATTAAACTTTTAAAAAATCCATTATATCGAATAATTAATTCATGATTTTTCAAACTCCTTTTTTCCTACAAATTAGGGTACTTATTAACTGTAAAAATATGTTACATTTTTTTATACAAGCTTTGTATACTTTTTTCAATTTCAAAGACACGAAACTCTTTTCTTTGAAATTCAAACAATTTCAGATTACTGGGACTCCGCTCAAATTCCTAAATTATGTTTTTTATTATTCATTCTAATCAGTATTACACATATATATAGTATATTCCTTAACTAGTGTTGAAAAGTTTTTTCTAACAAATCTGAGGGTTGCAACGCGAGCCGAAGGCGAGCATTGTAATCAGATGAGTTAGAAAAAAATTTCCACACTAGTTGAGGACGACTTTTTATTCAACAACTCGAAGAAATGCGAGTTTTATGAGTTACAAGCGTGGGAGAAACGAGCCATTACTTCACGGCGTTGAATAAATATTTTTATTATTATTACTCTATCTTTTACATTACATACACATTCAAAATGATTAATTACCTCTGGGCTTTTCGAAGAAACGACAAGTTGGCACAAATGAGGAATGCACTCAGGATTTTTAAAAGCTTCACGTAGCTCTGCAGTCCCCTGAAAAATCACATACGGCAACTCATCAATTAATTGACAATAAAAAATAAGCAATGTTCCTCGGAACCAATCGAAATTCCAGTAAAAAACTTCTAGAAGTACAAAAATAAATCCCTTGTTCCAGGCGAATCCAACGTGAAAACGTTGGCGAAAGAAAAGAGCGAATTTTTATTTTTGTAACAGACACGTGCGTACGAGTTGATAAAAAATTGTCTGCAGGAGACAAAAATAATTAACCAAAAAAACTCACTTGTTTTATCGTTTCGGTGTCACCGTTCAAAAGTTTCGACAGTAATTCCTCCATTGTCAATTTTTAACGAAAAATAAGGATGATTTGGGAGTTGAATTTGCAATTTCTTTTCTGTCTTGTGACGTTCGCCAGATTTTACGAGCAGCACCCGGTAAATTTATCGAAATTGTCAAAACCAAACAGGAATTGGTAGGAATGCGCAAGCATAAGAAAAAAAATGCGGCGTGAAAAGCAAGATGGTGTCTTGTAGATGAAAATGGCGGTTGATGTCTCTCTTGAATCTTGAAAATTCTTTCCAAAGTTTAGGATTTGATTGTTTCGAAAACTTCAGAAATATTTACAGCATATTTTGTTAAAATTGATATCCCCGATTTGGAAGTATCAGATCATATCAGATTAATTCTAAAAATTATTGAACTAAAAAGCGATAGAGATCCGTCTGTCTCTCTCGTGAAAAGAAAGATGGCGTCTTATAGATGAAAATGGCGGTTGATTCCTTTTTGAAATCTTGAAAATGCTTTCGAAAGTTTAGGATTTAATTGTTTCGAAAACGTCATAAATATTTACAGCATATTTTGTTAAAATTTATTATCCTCGATTTGGAAGTGTTAGATTAATTCTAAAAATGTTAAGATAACTATCTCTCCCTCCCCCGCTCTAACGGTTATCTACATCAGGGGCGTACGCAGCGGGGGTTCTAATAATTGGTTGGTAATAATAAATCATTATTGTTTATTAAGATTTTTGTAATACAATATAATTAATCGAAAATTGCAGTAAATACATGAAATGTATAAATTATACAGTATATCATGAAAAAAATTGTAATATGTAAATGTTATATGTTATGTTTATTAATTGCATTTTTGACAAATTACATTTATTTGGCAGTAATTACATTTTTTAACTTCAGTTATAAAATTCCCCAATTAATCAAAAAACATAAAAAACCCAAATTCGTACATTACTTGAAAATCAGAAGTAAAAAACACAATAAAAATCATGTAAAAATTTTTTTATTCAACATGTACATCCGTAACATTTCATAATACAAAAAATTTTCAGTTTTTTCCCTTTGTGATTTCAACTACAAAATTTCAACAAGAATATCGTATGTGACTGATAAACTTTTGTACTCTGGTTAAGAACACTCGTTCAAATATATAATATATTAATTAATATATTATACATCACTTTGTCTTTTACACTTAAACATATCAGACTATTCCTCCTCAAAATACTGCGAAACAAAAAAAGTGAACATCGATACTTATATTTGTATAAATAGCCTTAGGAACTTTCAATTTACTTAAACGAAAAAAAAATGACACCAGACATCTTCACAAAAGTAAACAGTATGCAAAATAAAATTTACCCCACAACCACATATGGATATTGACAAAAACATAGAAAACTCTGAAACAGTTCCAAAATAATACATTACATTTTCAGTCAAGTTGTCAAATTAAAAAAACTTGAAAAGGTGTTTTTGAATTAATTCCAAAACTTTGACGGAACTGTTTCTCAACGAAATACACTACAGTAATATCTATCGCATCCTCACATTGCAGAACTGATTTTTCGATGCGACAGGCAACGAATAATTGAGTGATAATACACAAGGTCAGGTATTTTTGATTTCAATTATCGTTTCGAAAAACTAAAAATAACTTAAATATAACTCACTCAAACCAAAACTGGTTCAATTATGAAAACCACGATAGTTTTTGCAGTAGAACCTAATACTGCTTAGAAATAATACATTTTTGCAATGTTTGAAGTCCTTAGATTAAACAAATGAAAAAATAGAAAGGTATGAAAAACTACTCATGAAGAGCAATCGTATCATCTTCGTCATCGGACCATGGTGATGGCAAATTCATAAATGATGGCCCTCCTGCAAAAAAAAAATTTTTTTTAACACTTGAAACAGAACCAGATATGTATAATAAATCTTGTTAATAAAACATCACAAAAATCGAGTTCCATTTCATTGAATACATAAATATATGAAAAATGTTCAACTCTGGAATAAAAAATTTATGTAACTTCGAAACTCTAAAATTCGTAGAATTGAAAAATCTTATTAGCAAAACCTGATCATCAAAGAGTAAAAATCATAAAATCCATGAAAAAAAAATTTTTTTTCACATTTCAAGAATTCATAAAATTTCTGTATTTTATGTTATTCATAGAATTTCATAATTTTTTTTTGTTGTTGTTATTTAAGAAATCAAATTTGAGAGTTTGATGACCTTTTTTTTAGAAATTAAAAGATGAAAATTTTGATCTGATTATTTAAAATTTCAAATAAAATGAATTTTCGATCATCTCAACAATTGGTGAACTTCAGTAGCTATTTGTATATCTAGGCGCTAAAGTGTGATGTTTTGCGGCGGGACCAATGTTTTTGAAACAAGATGAAAAAAAGATGAAAGGTCACAAGTTGAATTTCTTTGAATTCTATTACAGCCGCCAAGGGAATTTGGATGTGACAACTTTTCTGAATCAGATTAAAAAGCCGTCCAAATCCAAAAACAAAGTTACGAAAAAGGCAATATGGCAAATAATCAATGACTACATTCTGGTCGAATTGGTAGAGAACGATGTCACCGAAATGACGAAAAAGGACAAAGACAATTGGCGCGTTGCATTTTCGAAAAAATCGTGTATGTCAGAGATGAAATACATATTGAAAAATATTCCATGGGCATTGAAAAAGAGACAAGAAGATACAGAGAATATGATGCGATTTCAATTCAAGAAAATGACGTAAGTGATTAAAAGATAATAAATGATAATAATAATCAAAAATTAAGAATTTAAAAAAATAATAATAAATAATTATTATTATTGAGTTCCGCTCCATTTTCATAATAATTCATGATTATGTTCGTTATTCTGATCCTTTAGGAGCAAATCAAAGAAAATCCTCTTTTTTATATATAATATCAAAGCTTTCCGCTCTTTATTGAGTCCTCCTCAGGGAAAATATATTCATTAAGATGCATTCCCCTCATTATTATGTAAATTAACTGAGGTCAGTCGCTTTCTTATTATAAAACTTTCAGCAATAACAATCATGTCCTGAGACACCGTCAATTTTCACTGTACCTCTTACATAACGTCAAATTAGAAACTGATTTTCTGAGTTTCTGAGAAACTGAGTTTCTAATTTGATGTTATGTAAGAGGTACAGTGAAAATTGACGATGTCTCAGGACATGATTGTTATTGCTGAAAGTTTTATAATAAGAAAGGGACTGACCACAGTTAATTTACATAATGAGAGGAATGCGTATTAATGAATGTACATATTTTCCTTGAGGAGGGCTCAATAAAGAGCGGAAAGCTTGGATATTATATACAGGGTGTCCCAGAATCGACGTGCAATATTTTAACTAATTTTTTTTCGGATTTTTTTGAGCTAAAAAGTCCTCTTCCACTTTTCGCAAAACTCAAAATTGGCTGAGATATTCGAGTTCGAAATGTAACCAATAAACGCGCTTTTCCGAGGAGTGGAGATAAAAACCACGGACCAAAATTTACCAAAATTTTCTGAGTAAAAAGTCCTTTGCAGTTTTTCAAAAAACTCAAAATCAAAAAAGGTATTCGATTTCGAAATCTGATTGGTTGAAACTTTCAGCGCTAATATCTTTTTTGATTTTGAGTTTTGCAAAAAGTGGCAAAGGACTTTTCGACTCGAAAAAATATGAAGAGAATTTCGGTAATTTTTTTTCCGTGGTTTTTATCCCCACTCCTCGGAAAAGCGCATTTATTTGTTAATTTCAAACTCGAATATCTCAGCCAATTTTGAGTTTTGCAAAAAGTGGAAGAGGACTTTTCAGCTCAGAAAAATCTGAAAAAAAATTAGTTAAAATATTGCACGTCGATTCAGGGACACCCTGTATAAAAAAGAGGATTTTCTTTGATTTGCTCCAAAAGGATCGGAATAACGAACATAATCATGAATAAATAATAAATGAATTCGAAAATTTATTTATGAACACAAGGTATATTGACCCACTGGCTTCTTTTCAGCATGCAAAACTACCAAATTGAAAACCCAAATCCGAAGTAGACTTTGTCGGAGCAAACTCAGTCAATGTAAGAAAGAATCCGACAAATCGAGTAAGTAAATGTTTCGCAAATTTTTCATTGAAATTGACTAAAAATGCAACTTGAAAGTGTACATTTTTGGTAAATAACGTATTATTTCCAGAGCTGAATTCAACGTTGAAAGAGGTAACCCAAACCTCGTCGAGAACATTGTTGACATCTCACTGGGGGAGAAAATCGGAAAGACGATAGCCAATGTACGGCATCAACGAAAGGCCCAACGCCGATGAAGCCGAACCTGCGAATGAAGAGAGAAATCCACGCAAAAGAAGGAAGATAATTCCAGAAAAATTCAAACCGAAAGAAGGAGACATTGTACTGGCATCATTCAAAAACATTCCGCTATGGCCTAGCGAAGTAACTATATCGAAAGGCCGAGGGCGATATGAAATTCAGTGCTTGGGGGGTGAACTCCTAGAACCAGTATATAAAGTCACGACATCGGCAATGAAATGCTTCGATTTGCAAAAAGTATGTCAAATTCAGCGCCAACTGCCCCCAAATCACAAACATAAAACGAACCTGATGTTAGCGATCGATTCGGCGCAAAAGAAAATCAACAAGGAGCCCAATTTGGATGAAGAATCGAACGATTCGGATGAAACAAACGATTCAGGTCAATCGAACAATCCAGATGATTCCGACGATCTACATGAATCGGACGATGAATGATTGTTTGTATTATGTATAATGTATTATTTGTATTTAATTCACATATTGTACAATTGTTATTCTTCTAAGCACAATACAAGAATAAAATTTTATTACTGGTGTTCACTTTACTCATAAATTTCAACATATACAAGTGAAACATTCTTAGATCTGATAATATTAATTAAGGCTTGGTAAATTTATTGTGCATCAAGTAAACTGAAGTGTCACGATATCAGCAGATCTTTCCATTTAAAAAAAAAAAGCTTCATCAAATACTCGTAAAGTATAGAGACATTTACCCTCTAATAGAACACTAGAGTTTTCGATATGGCAACGAGCATATGATTCCACTTTATTTTTCTATTGTAACATGTTATTTTAGATCTGAAAAAATCGAAGCTTTGTTATCTACTGTGCATCAAGTGAACGGAAGTGTCACGCTGTCAGCAAATTCTTCTATTTGCAAAACAACTTTGAAAATTCTTGAAACGATCAAACTTTCAAAAACGGAGAACTTTTAAAATGTTTGGATTTTAAAACTTCCAAATTTTTTTTCCAACTAACTCTTCAAAGTTTTAATGCTTTTCAGGCTCCTAAATTTTACAGAATATACAATGTTTTTCAACTCCTACGTAACATACAAACATTAAATAATTTTTCCATATTTTAACTTATTCAGGACCTCGTATTTCGGCATAATTCCTAAATTTTTCAAATCACCTAATTTTTCAAGACTTTTATATTTTGGAACTTCGAATTTCTGAGTTTTCCTAATACTATAAAATATTTCGAACTTTTCCAAATCTCGGACTTTCACTAGATCTTCAAACTTTTTGCAACACCAGATTCAGATTTTTGGGGATTTCCGATCTTTTTGGGATTCCTGAATTTTTCGGGATTTCAAAACTTTTCGGAATCCTAAAAAACTCGGGAAAAATTTTAAAAATGAAAAATTAATTATGTAAATCATACCATCGTCATAAGAAGTTGAAGAAACTTCGATCTCAACATCAGATGTGGGCTCTGGAGTACTCCAACGAATTGAAGTCAATGGCATTGGAGTCGACGGAATTGAATTTGAAGTCATTGAAGTCGACAGAATTGAAGTTCTTATCATTGAAGTCGAAGGCATTGAAGTTGACGGAATTGAAGTTCTTATCACTGGAGTCGAAGGCATTGTTGCAGGCATTGAAGTCGACGGAATTGAAGCTCTTATCATTGAAGTCGAAGGCATTGTTGCAGGCATTGAAGTCGATGGAATTGAAATTCTTATCATGGGAGCCGAAGGTATTGGAGTTCTTATCATTGGAGTCAAAGGCTTTGAAGTTCTTATCACTGAAGTCGGAATTGAAGTTCTTATCGTTGGAGTCGAAGGCATTGTTGCAGGCATTGAAGTCGACGGAATTGAAGTTCTTATCATTGGAGTTCCTGTCATTGAAGTTCTTATCACTGAAGACAGAGGCATTGGAGTTCCTGTCATTGTAGTTGAAGGCATTGAAGTTCTTATCAGTGAAGACGGAGGTATTGGAATTCCTGTCATTGGAGTCAAAGGCATTGGAGTCGACATCTTTGAAGTTGAAGGCACTGCAGTTGATGGCATCGAAGTTGATGGCATCGAAGTTGACGGCATTGAAGTCAACGTCACAGTGCTTGAAGGACAAGGAGAATTATAGACATTCATAGAATTGGTGTAGACACTCATGTTCATGTAAGATGGTGGCACTATTGAAGACGGTGGCACCATTGAAGAAGGTGACACCTTCAAAAACGATGACACCATTGAAGACGGTGGCATCATTGACGTTGCCCTCTGATACGAGTAATTGCTTCGTCTCGATCTTTTTGGAGCCGCCTTCTTCTGTTTTCTCGGAGCCGGAGCTGAAAAGTATAAAAAATCACATTTCATTGAGATGGTGTCGATTGTACACGTTTTTTTTTTCATACATTTTGATTAAAAAACAGAATTTTTCATGTTGTAACTTGCCAAAAAAATTGCGCTATGCTATTATAAACAGTAATCAGCAGTGATTCAATGTAAAATAATTTGTTGAAGACCAAATTCGGTCGATTTGATTAATAATACTTTGTACAATTGACACCATGCCATTTCATTCTCCCAAATATTAACCAAAAAACAAGTTTCTTTCCTTTCAAACCATATTTACCTTTCCTTTTCCGCGACCTTCTCCCCGAAAACAACTCTCCTATTGACGCGAAACGATAACCGTCATGGTCACAACATTCCTCCATATGTTCTTCCGAATCGCTGTCTTGCTGATCTGTTTAAAAACAAATTCAGAACATATATCAGACAATTATTCTTCAGAACTTGCACACTAAAAATGGATAAAATACCGACCTCCATAATATTCCGATTGCATGAGATATTCAAAAATGTCGTCTTCGTCATTCATTGGCGGTCGTGAACTCTTGTTGCCAGTTTTTTCTCTTTCATATTCTTTCCAAGCTTGGGCGCGTTCGGCTTCACTTAACTCCTCTTCCGTCTACAATAGCAATACGATTGAAACAATATTCGAAAAAAGTGAAATTTGGGAAAAATTCTTGAAATTACCTTGTTCTCCAACAAAGAATCGTGCTCGTGATAAGACACGATGTCGTCTTTGTGCTTGCTGATGATTTCAGCGAAAACACGATCTTCCCTTGGGAAAGGCAAAATCGATCTATCTAGGGGAGGATCAATCAATTCGTACAACTCTATCAACTCGTTCTTGTAATAATGTCGCTCAATTTGATGCGAGTCGACGACACGGCCTGACAACGAAAGTTTCGTCACTTGGCGATTGTAGATTTTTTCTTCCATTGTTCCAAAAGTGACCAGTCGGTACACGAAACACGGTCGGTCCTGACCAAACCTGAAAATTTTATTTAATAAAACCCCCATTAACTCTAAAAAGTCAATCTTATTTTGAGATACAACAAAATTAAGGGACGATTTGAAATTCAAATAGTATCATGAATTCAGTTCATTTTTTATTTTTATTTCAAAACAAGTTTTAAATCAAGGGTATGTGTTTTGAATCTTCTTAATTTAAGACTTGCTGCTTGAAATTAATTGTAAACTTGGACTAAATGTAAGATAATATTTGAATTTCAAGACGTACCTTGATTTTGTTGCACCTTACAATAAGATTCGATTTTTACAGTGTTCAGCTTCAATTTAAAGTTTAAGTTAAAATCTGAATGATTTCTTTATACGTACACAAATGTTTAATAATCAAAATTATCATAAATGTTTGCATAAAGATTAGTGAAAAGTATCAATAAGTTGTGATTTTTTTTAAAGAAATAGAGGGATTAATTTATTGTAAACTTGGAAAAGAAGAAAAAAAAAAAAGAAAATTTTTATTTGGGTTCAGTAACGGATATTCATTTAAAAATTTTGGTTTCAATAAAGAATTTAAACGAAAACACTGAACTTCCAAGAGGAAGGAAGATAAAACTGACAATGAGTGACAAAATTTCAAACGATGATGGTATTGAATTATTATATAAATATACATTTTTGTTGTCATTTCAACATCAATATTTACTAAAATAAATTAATAAAAAAATTTTCGTTTTGAAAAGATTTGAAGATGGAATATTCAAGATCACTGTACACGAGAAAAAAGAAATATGTTTTAGAAGAAAAAAAAATAAATTTTAAACGTATATGAAGAAGTTTTACAGATAATTTATTTTAAGTTAATAATAAGTAAAGTATATAGTAAGTTTATTTAAGGTTTAGGAGGTTAAATATTAGATGTATTTTTTTTATAGTTAAACAAATAAGATCGAAAATAAAGTAAGATTATTGAAAAATATTATTTTGAAATTCATATAAAAACCGGGTAATAAGTAGGATATACATAGTTTATATATAATATAAATAACAAGAAATAACTTTTGTTTTTATGTATACATAATAAAACTAACAGTGAACATTATTTTTGAATGTTTATTGTTTATTCAATATTTTTATAATGGGAATTGAAGGAAAACAACGAAAATTGGCAGAAAATGACGAGAAACGAAAGGAATTGATGTTTGTCATTTTATTTCATAATGTTTATATTGTTTATGTAATATTGTTAAGAAAATATTATTTAAGAAAATTAGTATGAGTCAATGCTTAAACAATAACAATTATTCTACACATCTCAAAAATAATAAACTCTTGAAAGTTCTAATACTTTTTAGAACATTATAAAATTTTTATCATTCATAAAAAGTTTCCAGATATTTTCAATCTGAAGTACATTAAAATTGTCAATAATTTTCAACGATTATGAAATTTTGAAAGATTTATAGAATACTATAATTTATGAAAATCTAAAAACTTCGGAAATTTTTGGATTTCTAAAACTTGAAAAATTTTTTTTTCTCAATTTAACATTTTTTACACATAAATTCGTAATTTTCTACAACTTTAAAACATCAATTAATTTTCGTTTTCTATTTTAAAATGTTGAATTTCGATGTAAATTTAAAATTCAGAATAAAAACTCGGAAAATTCTTGAAATGATTAAATCTTTGTAAAACAAAAAACTATTGAAATATTTGGATTTTAAAACTTCTAAATTTTATTTATCAAATTTTCAATTTATTTTTGATTTTTTTTATTGAAAGTTGATAATTAACTGTTAGTTGTGATTTTTTTAATTTTTATTCAAATTTTAATCCTAAATATCAAAATAAAAACTTGGGAAATTTCAGATTGCATAGAATGGGGAACGAATGACGGGAAATCACGGAAATTGACGGTAAATCACGGTAAATCACGACAAGTGATGGTAAATGACGGAAAATAAAAGGAATTAATATTTGTAATTTAATTTTGTAATGTTTATATTGTTCATGTAATATTGTTATAATGAGAATTGAAGGGAAATCGCGGAAATTTACGGGAAATAACGGGAAATCACAGAAGTTTATGGTAAATGATGGAAAGTAACAGAAATTTACGGTAAATGACGGGAAATCACGGAAATTTACGGGAAATAAAGAGAATTTGTAAGAAATAAGGGAAATTTTTTGGAATCTAGATTCCCAGAGGCTTAATATTTCGCCAAATTTACCGGTAAATCCTGAAAATGCTCTGCAAATCATGAGTCGGGTTCCACGAAACATCGAAAACAACGGCCCTGTTCGCTCCTACCAAATTGATTCCCAATCCACCGGCTCTCGTAGAGATCAAGAACAACCGAGTTCTCAAATTGCTCGTATCGTTAAATGCATTACACATGTACTGACGTACTTCTGTGGAAGTCTGACCATCGAGCCTGCAATTATTCAATTTAATATCAATTTTTTCCACTGACTTCGTGTTTCTAAGCAATTACGAAAAACCACTGACCTGAAGTAATCCAATGCTCCGCTCCAAGACCCAATTGGCCTGTTGGTGATATTTCCGTCAAATTCACAAGGAGCTTCCTCGTCAACCTTTTTCAGGAATTCTTCGATCAGCGTCAAAACGTACAAAGATTGGGAAAACACGACACTGAAAAACAAATAACAAAGTCAGTAAATGTGACAGTAAAATAAAAAAAATTAAATAACTTGAATAAATAGAATCTTACAGTTTTTCCCCATTTCTTTCACACTCGCGAATAATCGAAAACAAGATCGAAAACTTGGCAGAAGCGTGAATGTCGTGTGTCTCTTCAGGTTCCACGTATCTCTCCCACCATGGAATTCTGCGACGCTTTTTTTCACCCACTCCTCCTTCTTCCTCTGTAAAATATCACCCAATTTAATTGAATAAATTCATTTCTGATGGCTCGAATTTTGTCTTACCATCCAACTGGTCATCGGAAATTTCTTCTTCTTGATTGAAAATGTCCGAATCACCGTCATCTTCAAGAGCCTCCTCATTTTCTTTTTTCTGTGTTTTCTTCTTCGCCCTCTGTGCCCTCAACTCCTTGTACTCCAATTCCTCTTTCTTTTCTTGATGCAATCGTAGGATTCCAGGATGAGTCCAAATTCTCAAAAGATTTTGGTAATCCTTGAAAAGCTTTCCCGAAGATCCAATTTCGTCCCTGGAAACAATATAAATCGAACGTTTTATCAATTGAGAACATTATAAATCGGAATAAAAAATACATACGGATCCACGCGAGCCAGATATTCCTGGTACAGCGTGGACTGAGTGTCTCGCAAGGCGACTTTGATCACGTATTCATATTTGGGCGGCAAATACGGTTTGATAGCGTCGTATCCGTATCTCTGAACGCAACCTTCCAAAATCGAGTACAGGACATGCGCGCGTCTTTTCATCAAAATCACATCTTCGGGTTCAGCGTCCTTGGCTTCCCCCTTTCTGATAGGATTCGCAAAACGATTGCTGAACTCCAATTTCGAACCCAAAAGATCAGGCTTGACGAATTGCATCATGCAATGGTCTAAAAAATTTTCAGAAATTAGTTTTTGACTGGAAAAAAATTAATAGGGAGAAAAAAAATAATACTTACATTCCAACAAATTGTTTTGCAGTGGGGTACCTGTAGATTAAAACAAAGACACAATCATTAGTAAAATAATACTAATTGTTTAGTAGATAATAAAAAAGAAGTTGGGGAATCTTAAGAATCTTAAATATCTATTAGTACAAAAAATCTAAAATAGAAAATTGCTAAAGCATTCAATATTTAAGAACCTCAGAGTAATATGTTTAATTTGAAAACTAAAGTTTGTCAGTGTCATTAAAAATATGTAGAGCTTAAAATTTAAATACTATTAAGATGATCTTTTTAGTTTTTAACCAACATTTTTTTTAAATATTTGTCAAATTAACAATTTGATAGAAATAAAATGTAACAATCTTGAATATTTTAATTTTTTTGAATGCTAAAACTTCAAGATAAAATGAGGATTAGGATTTTCGGAGAAAGAACTACCGAAAAAGTTACGAATTACAAGAATTTGGCACGCTATGAAATTTCAGGAATGCTATAAAATTGGGGAAACTCGAAAAATCCGAGAAATTCCGAAAATGTGGGGAAATCCCGAAAAAACTGAGAAATCCCGAAAAATCTAAGGAATCTTTGGAAAGTTTGGAAAATTTTAGTAGCTACAAAAATTTTAAGAATTCCGAAAATTTCGAGAATCTTGAGAAATTTAGGAATCTAGAGAATCTTAAATATTTTTTAGTACAAAAAGTCGAGAATCGATAAATCCTAATTAACTTAATATTTTGAATCATCAAATATTTCCAGATAAAATATTTGTGAAATTAAAAACTTGACAAAAGTAAAATTCAACAATCTTGTATATCTTAATTTTTTTGAATACTAAAATTTTATGGTGAAATGGGGATCAGGATTTTCGAAAATAAACAGATTTTTGGAAAAAGAACTACCAAAAAATTTACAAATCACAAAAATTTAGCAGGCTATAAAATTTCAAGAATGCTATCAAATTCGGGGAACTCGAAAAGTCTGGGAAATCCCGCAAAATCTAAGGAATCTTTGAAAAGTTTGGAAAATTTGAGTAATCACAAAAATTTCAAGTATTCTAAAAATTTCAAATCTTAAATTTGATTATAGTACGAAAATTAAAAAATCGATAAATGCTGAATTATTCAATATTTAAGAACCTTAGAGTAATATTGTTATGTATTGTATGTTAACTCTGAACACTAAAGTTTGTACTTTATAATAATAATGATAATAATAATAACAGTAATAATTTATTTAGTTGTGCAGCATATGCATATAAAATACAAATGCTTTCACATCCAACCACAAAAATAGCATTAAATAAACATTAAATTAAAAATAATTTTAATTACATATCATTCAATTTTTTTTAATGATAAAACGTTAGTATAAAATGCGGATCAGAATTTTCGAAAGTTTACAGCTTTTTGGAAAAATAAATACCAAAAAATTTCCGAATCACAAGAATTTGACACGCTATAAAATTTCAGGAATGCCATAAAATTCGGAAAACTGGAAAGGTCCGGTAAATCCCGAAAATATTAAGAAATCATGAAAATTTCGAAAATCCCGAAAATGTCGAGAAATCATGAAAATGTCGAGAAATCCCAAACATTTCGATAAATCAGGAAAATGTCGAAAATCCCGAACATTTCGGGAAATCGTTAAAACGTCTAGAAATCCAGAAAATGTCGAGAAATCATGAAAATTTCGTAAAATCCCCACCCATTCCGAACTCGGGGTTCCGCACACCCTTTAAAATTGCCAAACAATAAATCATATTTCTCTGAATACCTGTCAAAATAATTTTTCTCGCAGTTTTGATTCCATTGAAAGCCAGGGTCAAAGTACTGCTATTATTCTTGATCTTATGGCCTTCGTCGCAAATGATGAGATCGGCGCCAGGATCGACCAACATGGACGCAATGTTCGCTTTTACATCCATTCGCATGTTATTGTTGCCATAGGTCATGCAACGGAACATTTCGTAACCCATCAGCAACACACCGCCTGAGCTATCCCAGTTTTCCAGAACAGTCACTCGTGAATTCGGATTCGTCAACCTACGAATATTCGCAACGTTCATGATTAGCAAATTCCATCATCATTTTTAAAAATTATAATAGTAGGTTTCAATAACACTTACTGAGTCATCTCATAAACATCGATTTCATCCCCGTCTTTGGCATCTTTCAGCCATTTTTTGAACTCGCTTTTCCAGTTCAAGATCGTGCTTTTTGGGCAAAAAACGATGACTTTGCAAATTCCAGTTTCTCTATTCACGAGCACAGTGTGTATCAGAGCAATGCATTGCAGAGTTTTTCCCCTGGAAACCAAATACAATTTTGAATACAGTTTAAATACAATGTTTTGAATGCAATTTTTAAATTAAAATAAAATTTATAATAATTCATTCAATAAATTATATAGTTAAATTTTTGGATGCAATTTTGAATGATTGGTACAAACACAAAAATTCAAATTCATGAATATATTTTTCCTTACATCCCCATACAATGAGCGAGGATGCAACCCGAACCTCTCGTGGTTTGAGTTTTGTGCAATGTCTCAAAACAATTATCCCACATGAATTTTACTCCTTTGACTTGATGAGGTTTCAGAACTTTCGCTATCGCGTCGTCGACGCGAATAAGTTCTTTTTTCGTGGTTTGATCAAAATCAAGAATCAGGCCATCTGTAGCAACATTAAGTTCAGGTAATGCTGCTGCTTCTTGTTTTTTTTTCTCGCGTTTTTTCTCACACTTATCTTTCTTGTCCTTCTTTTTTTGGGATTTATCCTTTTTTTCCTTTGACTTTGTGGAGGTTGTATCAGCTACTGGAGGTTTCGGCAGTTGCACATTGTACATTAAACTGAACTGAAAAATATGTTTCATCGTTAACGTATTTTTTTTTTAATCGATTCATTTCTCGTATTATGAATTTGATGACATTTTTATCAAGAAATTTTGTACGTGTCAGAAAAAAATTTTTTTTTAGTTTGTTTTGATTTACAAATTGCTAAATTTCAAACTTTGAACTTTATAATCTCCAAATACAGGTTTTTTTATTTTTATAAAAAAATGTTATAAACTTCAGTATCAAAATTTTAAATAACTTCAAATATGAAGTATGCAAATTTTGTATGTTCTCGAACTTAAAATTATACTCGAAATTGACGTGGAATCTTGATATTGTTTTATTTAACGAAATTTATTATTTATGTATTCCAAAATAATACTACAAAAATACCTAATTATTTGATTTGAAAAAAGCTTCTTCTAAAAAAAACCAATGGAAAACTGCATTTTTTGTTTGAATTTCAGGAACTAAGAAACTTCAATGTTTATAGAATTCAGAAACTGAAAATCATAAAGACTTTGTTATTTCCAAGTGGCGCATTTGAAATTTGTTATATTTAAAATCCAACATTTGTTGAATTCAAGTGAACGTTTTTGAAATTCAACAAATTCAATTTCAAAGCTACTTTTAGATAACCACTAGAGCGAGAGAGACAGACAGATCTCTATCTCTTTTCAGCTAAAAAATTGTTGTTGGTCGATTTTGGTTAAAGACTTACATTTAACAAAATTGGAAAGTATAAATTGAAAATTTGAACATACAAAAGTTTGATACTAAAATAATAAAAACTTGAAGTACCTGAATCAAGTCAGTTTTACTGAAAAAATCATCAAATTCTGAATAACTTTCATGATGTTGCAAAGCCTACAAAGTTGAAAGTTTCCATTATGCAGATTTTTAATCTAAAAAGATTTTCCATGTGAACAATATAGTTGTGCAATTTTTAACTAAAAATTTTTTATTTGATATTTTTTAATATTTTTAATGTTTCTGAAAAATAAAAATTTCTGTGAAAATTAGGGGATGCAAATATCAGAAATTTTTATTCAGTTTTCTACACAATAAAATATAGTTCGATGGGTCCCTGCCAGAGTAACGTTCAGGCGCCGCGAACTGTACGTTACTCTGGCAGGGACCAATCGAGTTATCCAAAAAATTTTAAAAAACCAAATCCTACCAATTTTGGGAAATATTGTTTACATATAACATGTTTAAGATATGCTTATGAATAAGAGATTCACAATTGTATAGGCAAGAAATTAAAAAAAAAACATGTAAAATTCAAAAATCTACAAAAATTATTTTGATTTATGTAAAGAAAAAAAAACTTACAAATTTTAGTTCTTGAAAATTGTCATAATTTCAAACAATTTTCGAAACTAGTAGAAGTTTGCGAAATCTCCAAATTTTTATTGAATTTTTACCACTATATAACATCTTTAGGCGAGGATCAATTTTTGATTTCAAAAAGCTTTTTAATGATATGAAAATGAAATACTCAAAAATACTATGCAAAAATCAATCAGTTATTTAATTCTAGTTGAACCAAACCATTAAAACTTTTAACCAATGTCTAACATTTATCAAAGTTATATATTGGCCTAGATTATTTTTAAAATTTCAAAAATTTCGGACTGTTTCCATATGATGAAACATTTTTTGATATTTAAGAATGTAGTAAATTACATGGTTTCTGTAACTTTTTGAAATTTTTAAATTTTCTACAATGTACAAAGTTTATTATTATTATCTGAAATTTAACAAATTATTCAAATTTTATAGAACTTACAAGAATGTGGAGAATTATCCCAATTCTTTTTTATTTTCTTTATATTTTAACAATAATAATCGAAAAAAATTAATTAAAATTTCGGTAACTCACAATAATTTTTCAATTCTTCCAAGTTTTTGAAGATTTTTCATAAAATTAAAAAAAACCATACACTTTTCCAAAAAATATGATGAAGATCACAATATACAAAATTGATATTGTCTACTTATAAAATTATCAACTATTAAAAAATTTTCAGTTTTTTAATTTTTTAAAAATTGTGAAATTTTAAACATAAAAAACTATTCAAAGATTCAAGTCAGACTACAATTATAAGAAAATTTAGACATTAAATTAGATGGACCTAAAAATCTTGGGACATTACGGTTTGGACATTGTGGTGTCTTACCAGGAAAAATATTTCAATAAAAATTAGAATATTTTGAAAAATCAAAATAATTATTTTTAGAGTGAGAGAATGTTAAATTGAAAATCTAAAAGAGAAAACAATTATGAATGTTTTGTTAAGTGTTTAAATTTTATTAATGAGAAGAATTTTTCAGCTGATGGAAGAGAGTACAATTGCAAAACTTTGCACTTCAGTCGTTTTCTTCATATTTAAACAATAATAATCGAAAAAAATTCATTAAAATTTCTGTAACTTATAATAATTTTTCAATACTTCCAAATTAAAAAATTGTTTTCATAAAATTAAAAAAACCATACACTTTTCCAAAAAATATAATGATCACAATATACAAAATTTATACTGTTTACTTATAAAGTTATCGACTCTTCAGAAAATTTTCAGATTTTTAATTTTTTCAAAAATTTGAAATTTTGAACATAATAAAAACCATTCAAAGATTCAAGTTGAATTAAAATAATGAGAAAATCTAGACATAAAAATCTTTGGACATTGTTATGTCCTACTATAATCCCCCCTCCCCCCTCCTTCTCTTCCACATAATTCAAAAATTAAACAAATTCATAATAATTGAAAAAATACCAATTTGTCCCTTTCCAAAATGCGTCTTCGCCTCTCTTCTTCTTCGTTGACAGCATCCTTTGTTTTCTGAGCAACCGCATCGTCACTTAGAATGGGACGCAGTTTCGCTTTCTTAGGCGACCCCCCATCTATCAAGCTCACAACTTCGTTTTCTTTATTCTGTGCTCTAAACTCCATGATTCTGCCTTTCCTGTATTGCTTTTAATCTGAAAAATCATAAACTCATAAAAAAAATAATAATAATAAAAAATCATCACAAAAAAAATCAAAGAGAAAATAAAAATCATAAATCAAAAAAAAATTATAAATAAATAAAAAAATAACTTTAACAATAAAAAAATTGTACCTAAATTGTTTTTTTATTCTGATTCTGGCTTCTTGTTCTTGTTTGTGGCGCTGTTTGAGACCGGGTTTTACAGCAATCAATTCTATTTTCTACAGAAGTAGCAGGTTTTTGGCCTCGAGTTTTTTTCACAGTAGCTATTGAAAATGAATTATCAATTACTTTGTTTATAATTATCCAAGTAACAATTGGTATAAATCAATTACTTTTCTTCTCTGGACTTTTCGCTGCGTCTTTTTGGGGAGCCTCTTGTTGAGCGAGTTTTTTCTTTTGAGCGGCTATTTTCTTTTTTGCAGCGGCTTTCTTCTTTTTTGGAGCGGCTTTTGCCTTTTTTTGGGCACCTTTATTTTGGGAGGACTCTTTTTGAGCTTTGTCTCTATCTAAAGCTTTCTCAAAACCTTCTATAGGGTCGTTGAATCTTCCTTCGATTATTCTATGGACAACTGAATTAGCTAATAATTTTCCGTCAACGAAATCTTTGCGAACAACGTGATTAAAGTCTGTTGATTTAAAGAGTGACGCAAGATCGAATTCCATCTCTTAGATCGTACAAATGCTGAAAAAGTGATTCAAAGAATATATATTTACAAATATTTGATGATTCAACAAATTTTCAGTATTTTTTTTATGTCTGTTTTTTTTGCTTTTCCAATACTTTAATCAAATATTGTGCAAAAAAATTGGAAAATGTATGAAATTCGAGTTCTCAGAAAATAAAATTCAAAAAACTATAATTACATATTCCCAGGATTTTGGGACTTCAAAGTTTGGGATTTGAAAAATTTGAATATGGAACACTCAAAAAATTTCAGTGAATTTAGATAGATTAAAAGTTGAAAGCTTCATTTGAAAATTTCAGAAATTTTAACCATGTTTAAAAAACAAAATCAATTGATCGAATATTCAATCTTAAAATCTTTACTGCTTGTTATTGAAAAAGGGTTTTTAACAAATTTTTTGGCTTACAATTTTTCCATTTTAAAGTCAAAACATTTTCTCTCTTTTTTCAAAAAACATAAGTCGACATTTTTATTAATTTAGAGATGAAAAGTTTACAGACAACAATTTTTCATCATTACCGATAATTTATGAATTACTGAAAATTTAGTTGTAAGTATTTTTCATTATAATTTCATTATTGATAATTGAGAGACTTCACAAAAATTCATAAATATTAATTTATACAAAATTATTAAAAGACATAACCGAACAACTATAAATTATAAATATTTGAAGTGGTAAAATTTGTTGTCTGTTAATTGCTGATGAATAGCAAGTTTTGAAAAAGACAAATCAAGTTGAACATGGAAAATATAAATTTTGTATACGAAAAACAAAAAAAGATTCAAGTAATAAGTTTATTATATTTAAAAAAACCACAATAAATATTTCATGTGTAATATTCTGAGTTAATATTTTTAATATTATTATGGTACAATTTTTGATAATATAATTGTTTTTGGCGAATAAACTTTTACGCAATTATTGATTATTGACATAAAGATGAAAAATGTTTAAAAATAAATTCCAATGTTCATGATAAATACTGCTAAATTTGAAGTAAAAAATTTTCAAAATAAAACAATCAAATTATAAATTTCTAAATTTGTTGAAAAATGTTCAACTTCTTATAAAAAATAGTTAGAATTAATTTCTTCATATTTTGGACAAGAAAATTTTATTAATACACATTTTTTCTACATAATGAACAATAAAAAATTAACAATCTTCAAAATTTAATGTTCATGATCAATATTGCTAAATTTCGACATATAAAAATTTCTAATGTTAAATAAAATATATAAATACTTCAAATATTAAAATTTTCAACTTTGAAATTGAATGAAGATTTCTAAAATTTTCAAACTTTACATTCACGATTAAATATGCCCGTAAACTACTCAAAAATGTTTACGACCGAAAATTATAAGAGCAATTAAAATGTTAAAATTTGTCGAAAAAATGTTCAATTCCTGAGAAAAAATATTTAGAAATAATTTCTTCATTTTTGGACGAGAAAATTTTATTAATACACATTATTCCTAAATTGTTAATAATGAAAAATAAGAAACTTTGAATATTTTTATGTTCATGATAAATATTTCTGAATTCAAGGTATAAAATTTATCAAATTTGAGTTCCAATATAAAATTTTGACATAAATATATCCAAAATTTCATAAAATATATGTATAAACATTTCAAATATTAAAATTGTAGGCTTCGGAATAAAATCAAGATTTATGAATTTTTCAAACTTTGCATTCGCGATTATATGCCCAGAAAATTAATCAAAAATTTTTACTGCCGAAAACTACTGCCAAAACAATAAAAATATAAATATTTCAATTCGTTAAAAAAATTTCAATTCCTAAAAAAAAATAAAATTAATTTCTTCATATTTTGGACGAGAAAATTTTATTAATACCATTTTTCCTTAATTGTAAACGATAAAAAATTTGAAACATTAAATATTCTAATTTCTTTGATAAATATTGCTCAATTCCAAGTATAAAATTTAAAAAAAAATGAAATTTATCAACTTTCAACTCCAATATCAAATTTCGAATTATAAAAATTTCTAATATTTAATGCAATATCTAATTCGATATTCAATTCGAAAATACAATATTCGAATATTAAAATTTCAAGCTAAGAAATAAAATAAAGGTTTAAAATTTTTTCAAATTTTATATTCACAATTAAATATGCTAGTAAAATTACTCAAAATTTTTCACAACCGAAAATTACTACAAAAAAAATCAAAATATAAATATTTAAATTCTTTTAAAAAATGTTCAAGTTCTAAAAAAAATAGTTTGAAATAATTTTTCAATACTATGGACGAGAAAATTTTATTAATACACATATTTCTAAATTGAGAACAATAATAAATAAAATTTATCAAATATTTAAATGTTCATGATGAATATTTCTAAATTCAATGTATAAAATTTAACGATTTTCATCTCCAACTTAGATTTTGACATAAAAATTTTCAATATTTGATAAAATATACAGGGTGTGTCACAGTGTGCGGAAATCCTTGAAATCATGGATTCCTCATGAAATTCTAAGACAATTTTTTCTTTACCATTTTTCACACGATTCAAAATCAAAAAAGTTATTTGACTTTGAAATTTGACCAATAAACGCACTTACGAGGAGTGGGGATAAAAACCACGGACCAAACTTTATCCAAATTTTCTTCATATTTTTCTTAGTCAAAAAGTCCTTTGCCACTTTTCAAAAAAACCAAAACAAAAAAAGATATTTGAGTTAGAAGTTTCAACCAATCAGGTTTCTTAGATTTCAAACTC
>JAPYZL010169178.1:0-10340 GCA_030522825.1 Platygaster orseoliae
AGAATGTTTTACCTCTGTAAACTGTACGCCAAAATGTTCTGGATCGATAAACGGTACGTTAGAATGTTCCGGCGCCGCGAACTGTACGCTATTCTGGCACGGACCCATCGAGTTGAAAATAATGAAATAGAAGAATGTCATTTGAAGAATTTCGATTTCATTATTTTTATTTATGAGGGAGTATGGACAAGAAAATCGTCAAAATATGCAAAACTATGAAACAAGAAAAAATACTATCTTTTGATCCAGAAAAAAGATTTTGTTATTGAATTTTATGTAGGGGTGAAGCAATGTAAATATTAGAAATAATTAACTAAATATTAATAAATATTAATGAACTGCTAGAAATTTTGTACACCTGAATTGTGCTTTTTTTAACGGAAAAAAATACGATTTTTTTTATGCCACTGATTATTTATTTAAGTAAGTAGGTTGTTTTTATATAGAAAATAAAGAAAAAGATTGAAATTCTTTAAAAGATCGAGCAGTTTGTGATTTGTTATTTATTAACTTTCTATGTGGTGAAAAATGAAGTTAGGTTATAACATTTATAATATTCTGTTTAATAACATAATAAAACGAAAATTCATATATTTTTATAGAAACTGATTAAACCCGACATTTACCAATATTGGATGAATCTCAATATTATGAAATAAAAAGAAACTTTCGAATAATATTGATTTTACAATGTTCATTTTGAAGGGAATGAGAAAAAGGAAGCCACAAAAATATGTAAAAATATAAAAAAGTTGAAATACACGTCTACTCCGGAAATATTGTTTTAATTAAATTTTATATAGGTGTGAAGCATTGCAAATATTCGTGACGATAAACTGAATTCGGATTAACTCCTCGAAACTTTTCACTATATTTTACTCTTTTACGAAAGGATGACTTCGATTTGTCAGAAATCCCCAGAGGTTCAAAGTTCTCTGCGATATTGTAGCGACATCCAAGACAAAAGATAAAAAAACATTGTAATGTTCCTTTATGAAAAATCTGCAATTCAAAAGATTCTCAAATGATTTTTTTTGTATAAACATTAAACAATAAAGTAAATTGAACAATGGTAAGAAACCATTACAAAATTGATGGATTATGATAAAATTCTAAATTTGTATTTGGTATTTTGTACAATTATTCGAATTCCGAAAGTTGAACTAAAGCAGGAAACATTTCAAATTCAGAAAACTGTCAATCGCTTTGGAAAATTAAAAATTTGTATAACTAAAAAACATAATTATCAGTTTTCTAAATTTTGCTCGTTATGATACAGAAACATGAATGATAATTTTTTCGTTATTTTTGAACCGAGATATAAGAAACTTGAAAAATATCAAAAATTACAGAAAATTTGAATAAATCAGAAAAAAAATTGTAAGCAGTTTATAATATGTTCGAAATTTCAAATATATGCAATATATTAAAAAATGTTTACGAATGTCTTTGTTCGTAAAAAATTCTGAAAATCCTGTAAAATAACCAAAATCTTATTATCTCCTTGAAATGTAATAAATCAATAATTTTCTATATCGTAATGTTCAATATCGTATTTCTTTGTGACGTGTTTATTTGATTGTTTTTGTATAAACATTGAACAGTAAAATAACTTGAACAATGGTAAAAAATCATAACAAAATTGTCGAATTTACTGAGTTCTTATAAAATTTTTTCAAAAGATTTCAAAAGATTCTCAACAGTTACAAACAAACTACAATAATCGAGTGTTTCCATATCACAAGACAATTTTATCGTAATTTTGGATGCATGATACTCATGTATTTTGTTTGACGAACGAAAACACCCACGAACATCAAGGATTGTAATCCAAGTAATACCTCATGAATGTGAAATATATACTTCAGCATCGAAAGCACATTTGTGCTTTAACTTTGGCGGTTCCACTAACGAGGCAAAGGGAATCCCATCTGAATAACGCATGCCGAAAATTCGGAATTCATATTAATTTAATACTATTACTATCGGCAAACACGGTAGCGTGAATTTTCCGAAATGAGCAGAAATGCATATTCGAATTTGATACGCGCTACATGCTCATTCGAATCAGACACATTCAGCAAAGTTGTTTCCGGGAAATGAAAAGGTCGGGAAAGTTTGCTCCCCAAGTGAACATTTCCATTGCGGAGAATGATACTAATTATTCGAAAAGGGAGGAAAATGCGTGGTAACTCCCTGGGACTAGACTTCATTTCAGCCTGCTTGAGGTTTTGTCTTTCGGCCGGAAAAAGTGCGACGCCGTTGAAAATCAATATAACCGGTACGTGATCTTGCGGCTCCACCCGCGTTCCTGGCGAAAATTCGCGGAACAATAGTTTACGAGGAATTCCGGGCTTATTTGCAAAGTTATTTTTACTTGGATCTGCAAGCTCCCAACGCAAGTGACTGAAACTAGCAAGTAAAAAGCGCAAGCGCCATACTTTATTGATTGAACGAGACAGATTCGCTCTGTTTCGAACGACCGAAGTTAATAGATCCAGGCAACTTTCTTGTCAATTAAGGGAGTCTTTCGAAGAGAGTTGATTAAAGAAAAGGCTCGTTCGAGAAACGTTCAATTGAATCCAAGCCTCGATTTATGAAAGTGCGCTCGCAATTTGGGTCACTATTTTTTACTCGAGGACGATTCTTGATGAAATTCACGAGTTTCATAGTTTTAACAGCTCCGCGGAATCACTCGTGGAATCTAATTGGGGATTTTTATCCAGAGTTTTATTGAAGCTTAGCGCAACGACCGCGTTCGCGAGAGGTACCAAGTTTTATGCGGGTGTACATTGAAAAGGAAATTGGCAGGAGACAAATGTGGAAGCTGGAACATGGAAAATGAAAGAGAAACCGATTACAGGTGGAAAAGCATTGACAACGATTCAGTTGGTGAGTCTACAGAGAAGCAATTTTCGATTGTAAATTTTTTGTTCCATTTGAGATGATTTGACAGTTATTGTTCATCTTGTCGTTGATATTTTGGTGAGCAGAGGGAATTCACACTTGTGGAGTTATGAGAAAGAAATCGTTTTTTTCAACCGGTTTTTTCTACTCAAAAATTTCCAATCAACTTTTTCCAAAAGAACTTTTTTCCACACATCATTTTTTCTACCGCACTTTTTTTCCTCACATATTAAAAAAAAAAAGTTGGAATTCTGCGTATAAAAATGATAAATTTAAGGGTAAAGTTGAAAATTCCGAAATTCACGATATTTTGGACATATTCATGTAGGATTCAAGATTCGAAGTTTTAATGATAGCTTTCAAATTTCAAAGTTTTTCGAACTCCATATTCTTGACAAAATTGAACTAGGAATAGTTAAATTTTCGTTTCAATGATTTTGAGGTTAAAACAAAAATTATGTGTGAAATTTACCATGCTATCGTTCGAAATAAAAATTTCACAATCGAAAACTAGAAACTATTATACAAAACTAAATATTTTTATAGATTTTTCTGGAAACTAAATTTCATAGAATTTATGTGGAGGTATGAGAAAGTAAATTGGTGCGAGTTTCTTCGAAGTTACTTAATATTTCTTATTTTCTTTATTTTTGAATTCTTGAATTATTAGAATAACACGAGAATGTAAATTTCTGGAAAAATTCTGTTTATTTTGTTTTTGCAGATGAAAATTATTAAACTTTTTTCTGAAACTTCGAATTTTATTGAATTTCATATCAAATTTATAGATTATTCTGTGTTTGAATATTTTTTCTTATGCATTATGACAATAGAAATAAATAATTACACTTGGTGAATATTTTTTAAAATAATTTTTAAAATAAAAACTATAACTATAACTGACTCAGGAAAAGGCCAGGAATAAAGAGCGAATCATATTTTTTTATCATCAAAAATTTTTGTTTCTATAATGGTACCGTTGTTTTTCTAGACCTTTCTTCATCTCTTTGCTCTTATTACCAATACCTTGATAAACTAACATTTTATTGGATAATTTTTATTGCTCAAGCAATAAAGTCTAAGGTAATATTTATATTTTTACGAAGATACATTTTTTCTTATGTAGGTATATCCAGAAATAATATTAAAAAAATTCTAACAATCAGGTTGGAATCCTGCATATAAGAAAGATGAATTAAGGCTTAAGTTGAAAATTACAAAATTTGAGATTCGAGGTTTTAATAGTAGCTTCCGAATTTTACAGTTTTTTGAACTCCGTTTAAGTAATTCATTAATTTTTGACGATATTAAACGAAGAATAATTCATTTTTTTCCCATGATTTTGAGGAAAAAAACAAAAATCATTTATGAAATTCAGCATGTATAAACATTCGAAATAAAAATTTTAAAATTAAAAACTAAAAACTATTATATAAAATCGAAAATTGCCATGGATAATTCTCGAAACTGAATTTCGTAGGATTTACGTATAGAACCTCAGCGTTGTCAAAGTTATCAAGAAGATATATAATTAAACGCGATGGCTTGATACGAAATTTTCATAGATTAGTGACTATCTCGAGGATGAGATTAGACTAGCACGTTTGAGTCCAAGGATCCCTAAACAGCCGAGGAACCTAAGGAGAACTTTTTTCATTTACAGAAACCTACCAATTTATTTTTACGAAGAAAAACAATTTATCCTAATAGTTATTATCGAATTCGCAATTTCGAATATCTAATGTCAAGATGTACGAAATTCAATATTTGTAATGAGTGTTCAAGAAAACATGAAATTTCAAAATATTTCAATGGAAAGAAAGAAAAAATGTTGGGTATTCTGTAAATCTAACAATTTCAGAAATTTCTACTTTTTCATTCCCTTGTATACTGGAAATAATTTCATACATACCCGAAATAAAGGGAAAAAATGCAGAATAAGGGGAATAATAATTTATCCTTTCCATTTTATTAGAATCGCGACTTTTCGGTTTTCACTGGAAAAAATATCGTATGCAACGCGTACGTAGTGCGCTATCAACACCAAGCAATAAAATGAATCGATTTTTATAGCACATAACTGTGCAAAAGTGATCCGAAAAAATGTACGTTATTTTCCCCTCCAAGTACCTCGTAATTTCCGTTGTGCAGTTGTAGTAAAATCTGAAAAGTGACGAAGCTACGAGAATACGAGTGGCAAAAAGCTCAAATTCAAATTGACAGTTCGCCTTCGGAACGAGAGAAATTGAATGAAAATGCCAAAAACGTCTCATAGCCCCTGGTATCCTTTTAGGTGACATTTCGTTTATCTGATAACAATCGATATACTCCTACAATTTTTCTCGTAAATTTCAGAGAGGCCGTCTGTGGAGCAGATTACAGAGGTTGCCTATAAAAATGCCTATTTAATTGTAGATGGATTTGTAAAAAAAAATGTGCCCTCTATAAATAAATTTTAACGTATTTGCATTTATATTTCAATGGCTATTTACATAATAATACATCATCATTTTGTAAAATTATTATGCTCATTTTTTTATGGATAATACTTACGTCATTTACTATTATTGGAACTATTAAATGAGAATTTTCATTAAAACTATCTTCATTTTTTTGATTAACCATTACGAAATGATTTTTGTGTTGATATTTATGTTATAAAGTTTTATTTATATGTATGTAAACATATATGACAAATTTTTTTATAATATTCAGCAGAGACAGAAACTTTTATTTTCTAAAATCGATTTTCATGCATTTATTTATAATTTTTAGTGATTTTATAGATACTTTTTTTATTAAAAACTGAAAACGACAGAAAACATTTTTTTCAATACAAATCATATAATGTTTTTCATCATTCATGTAATAAATGTAGTTCACATGAAAGGAAAAAAGAAATATTTCAAAAACTTTCAGTAAATAAACATTGCTAGCGAATGGTGCGTACAAAGCATTTTCATGTTTCTTACACAGAAGCAAATATTTTCGAGACTCGCATTTTTAGGCCAATTACCGTTAAATTCAATTACGTGGCGAAACAAGCATTGAAAGCTGTATCGCTTAGGGCTGGATTGCCCTATTTTTCTTGATTGTGATCACGGAACGGCCAACTTTTTGCGATCTCACACACATTCTTAGCAACACATTTTTATTTCATTTTTGTTTCAGAGTCCTTAAAAAAAGATTACATTTTATTTTTTTAAATACTTTGCGTTATATCCATTAGAAGTTTTATCAGGTGATGTTGCTCTCTGAACTTTACTTGAAATAATGAAAAACTTCAGAGTTTACAGTTTTTTGTTTGAGGCGTCATTGTCGAAAAACCTTTTTTGAAGTAAAGTAGTTTTCTATGCATATTTAGAAACACATCATACGTTTTGAAGTAGCATATGTTTGGTACGAATTTTATAATATTTTTCTGATAAATTTCCGGAATTGTACGATAATTTCACAAATTTTCAATACAGTCAGTAAATTCCACAAACTTATATAGAATGAAGCATTTTTTCATTGTGTTTTTTTTCTTTCCAAATTTTTAGTTCTTACAGGTAGAGAAAAAAGTATTTTTGTTGTTTTTGATATTTATTTATTTCAAAAGTTACAAAATATATTTTAGAGACGAAAATATTGTTTTTTAAAAGTGTGAATTTTTTTTTAAAATATATTATCTAACTTACATGTGAAATATAAAGATGAAACAGATTTTTTAGAATTATTTCAATATAAATAGAAGAACTATGTCAATTTTAATAATAATCATTTACAGCTAGTTGGGAAAATTCATCACATTTTCTTAATAAATAAAATTGTTATTTTCTATTCGGCCAAAACTTTTGAAAAACAAATACATGTATTGAGTTTTCAGTTATTGTAAATCAACACTTTGGAAAAATAATTCTTGATGTGTTATATTACTATATAATTAGATAGATGTGTTGTAAATAAATTTTGTGCACAAGAGAAAAAAATTTGTCCTCAGAAAATATATATATTTCATGTGTAAAAAAAATAGTGGTATTCACTGAATTTCGCCAAACCCACTGAAAATGATTAATTAAAACAGTTGAATAATTTTGCGAATTCTGTCTTTAATTTGAATTCGACAACATTAATTAAATTTCACGTTGTACTTAGCGCTTATTTTAATTACAAAAAGTTGGAGTACTTTATTACCTTTGAATTTATAATGTCAACTTTAGTTATTAATTTATCTGCAATCAACAGTTATTTCCGTGAAAAATAACCTTATGTATTTTTTTCTGTAAAAAACGATAAATAAATGCTTCTGACATTTATTTGTTTCAATATTGTTAAGGGAAATTCTACTGGCCAAAATATCATGCTTAATTACAAAAATAATTTTTCTAAAAAATATATTATTATATATCATGCATAAATAATAAAGATAAAGAACAATTTTCTGAAACTTTAAAGTAAATAGAAGCAATATGTCAAATTTTTTCAAACAAAATAATAAAATTGTTATACCTCCCCCCCTCCCCAAAATATTTTTATTTTTAAATTACTCTCAAAAAACTATATTTATTAATTGGAATTATTTAAAAGATTCTTATAATCTGATAGTTTAATTTAATTCAACATCATTTAGTCATTGCAATTTAATTACAAACCTGCAACCATGAATAAATCACATTAGCATATTTTCCCACCATGTAATTGTTTTAAAAAAGTGCTCAAACACGTTTTCCAAAACTTTCCTTCTCAGCAAGCAAGATGCAGTTGACCCGGTTTCAGTTTAAAACAACGTGCGTTTTGAAAAAACTTTGTTAAGCTAAGCATTTTTTATGAAGAGAGTAAACCCCTTAACTTAATGTTATTAACTAACGACTTTCTTCCAAGCTATTACCACATAAACTCATTTCCACCCAAATGATGCTATCGATAAAAAGTTACGTGGTCTGTAACATTTTGAGTTTATTTCTCTTCCGGCGTACCCGCCAGCGTCGTATTTGTATAATGTGATAAAGGTGTAATTTCACTGTAAAGCACTTTGCCTGTAATTCCAGAATAATTTCACTTAGAATACTCATCTGGCGCGAGTTTTACAGTAGAGTTGCTTTTAAACAATTTCCTTTTAAAGGTATCACATTATTCGGTCTGTTAAAAGAGTAGCAATTAAGACTTCTCTAATAAAGATCCTTTTACAGAAAAAGGAAAAGTTTTTCCCCCTTCAATTTTTTTGCTTTTGCGTCCTTCATTCTTACTAATTATACGAAAAGCAGTAAAAAAAAAATTTAACCGTCATCGTCAAAGTTAAAAAATGCAGGAAGAACCGGAAAAATGTTCTTCATTGAAAATTGAATTCCATTCAGTACGAGCGATCGTGCATTTCAAATTGTTTGATGCTGCGGTTAAATATGCGAAAATTTTTTCATATTTGAATTTCTCGTCTGTAAGGATCGTAAATATCTGCGCCTAGAATAAACTCCACGTTGCATTATTTATATCACGGGAACTCGTATTTCAATGTTTAATAATGCGAGCTCCATTTCAATTCGTAACTTGATAATGCAGCTTTTCATTCTCAAAGCACAGAAGGAAATGGTTAGTAATAAATGTAAAGCGTCGCTCGCGTTACATCTGATTTTTTGATAAGCATCGAGGTATAACTGCCTTGGCAACAAACTTGGCAAAGAAAATAGAAGATGTAAATGCACGTAAAGCTTAGGCGGTGGGTAATGGAAAAGACGTGCCTTCTAGGTGAATAAAATTTACACGGTCTGTTACTGACTTTTTCTCCCTTGAATTGCGTTCGGGAAAGTGGCTTTTTGAGGGCTCGTTTTGGCGATGTGATAGATTAGACAGAAATTAAGTGCCACGTTTTGAACAGGGCGTGAGTACATCTGGGAAATTTGACGTGAGACGAGTCTTTTATGATGTCACGCGTCACTGCTGTTTCCTGAAAGGTACGTAGTTTTCCGAAATTGCGGGAGTATTGATGGTCCTTAAAATTTGTTGGGATGTGGTTGGAATTTTAAGAGCCTTTTCGTTATTTTGAAGGAGAAATACTGAGAGAAATGCTTGGAATGACGTATCGAGAAAACTGTTGATATCGATGTGGTTGATGTTATATATATTCAGATGGGAAATGTTGATAATTATTATGTGTGAATCTTTAAAATTCGAATGATTACTTTACTACTTTATTTGCTTACTTTACAGACGTGTAAAATATTTGTTGATATTAAACATTTTGAACGATATTAGTTACGTATCAAGGATACGTCCATAAATGATTGTTTATTCAATTGAGTTTATAATTAAATAATATGTAGATGATGAGTTTCTAAATTTCTGTATTTCTGAATTTAGTAATTATGAGAGAGAAATTCTCGATACATTAAAATTGACTCAAAAATCATGTCAGTGACATATTTATTTTTTGATGTTTTATTTATTAATAACAATTAAAAAAAATTTACGGAAATCAAAAAGCATGATTCGATGATTCGAAATTACTTATTTGAGCGGAGTATGAGTTACGTAATTTATTTGTTGAATTTACTTATTTGTATTTTAAAGAAGATATCTTTATTTATATATTATTATAAAAACTAATAAGATATATTTGTTCAAATATTATACATTATATAATTTAACTTCATAATATGATTTCTAAAAAGTACGTAAAGTCTAAGATCAAGTGAATTCAGTTCAACCGCCTCTTATTTTTCGGAACTCAGTAAGAACTTTCGCGTATCTTGAGGACTTCAGTGAAATAGATAAATTTTTGAAAGTTCATAATATTAAGATGTGTTTATTGATTGAACTTACTAATTTTTGGGAAAATACTTGATATTATTCTTGAAGATAGTACTGATTCAAATAAATTTATGAATATATCAATTGTTTTATAATATAAGATATAAAGTTTTTCAATAGTTTCAAAAAAGGAACCTTGGTAGTTTTTAAATGTTGTTGGATATGTCAGATTTTGATAGCTTGTAAAAATTAATAATTTTTCTGATAAGGCTCCCTTTCAGTACATGATAATTTATAAATAAGTTATGCCTTACAAAAAATCTAGTGATTTCTGAAATACTATAAAAATTGACAGAAAATTTCACATGTTTTTTTTAATGTCAAAATTATAAATTATATTAAATAATGCTCGAAAACACCCGTAAAAAAATTATAGAAAATTATTTAAATCATTTAAAATGAAAGAAAGATTTTGTTTAATCCAAAATACAGAGATACTAGAATTTTTTTTATTCTTCAAAACCAGCCAGATCTCAAAGAAATTGAGAAAACAAAATTGTGATATTCAAAAACTCTAACAATTATACTTCAATATTTTTTTAATCGTATGTGTAAAACGCTGCGTTTCAACTGTTTTTATTTATTAGTCAAGATCCTAGAGAACACACCTATAAATACGCTATAATTGCGTAACTTGTTTTTCAGGA
>JAPYZL010169182.1:0-12515 GCA_030522825.1 Platygaster orseoliae
CGTTAAAGACTATTCTGTGTAACGTTAATGACCGCACATTTTGAGTTACGGAATGAAGGCTACAAACGTTTTCATGACTGTAAAGTCATTTTTCGTGTGTCTTGCTCTTAAAGAAAATACTTGGTTTTCAATTTTCGTTCTGAAAGAATCGCTGATTTTTAACCAAGAGTTGCACTACCTCCAATGTCACTTTCAAAAAATCTAACGTTAAAGACCATTGAAAACTTGATTTATCTTCAAAACAGCTGATTATAGAAAAAAGTATTTATACATAAAATGAAATTCTTGTTGCCCACTTTAATGTACAATTCAAACTGTTGATTTTTTTAGTAATGTATAGGACATATGGACCAAAATATGCAAGCGACTGTAACGTTATAGACAATAATCTTGACCATATATTGTTTAATTTACAGTATTAATTAATTATTATAAAATGTTAATTCAATTGTTATTTATTATCATAATTATTTTTAAATGCTTATAACAGATATTTTTAATTGTCACAATAATTTAATTTATAATGTTAATTCATAATGTTCAATAATTTTTTTATCATTTTATTTTAATTATATTTCGTTCAATTTATCATGTTATTTAATTGTTATTTCATATTAATTGATTTGTTATTCAATTAAATAATTGTTATTGAATGCTTATAACAGTTATTTAAAATTGTTTTTCAAATCAAAAACAAATTTTAATTTAATGTTAAATGAATATATAATGTTAATAATTTATAATGTTCATGAATTTCAATTTATTTGAATTTTAATGATATATTGCTCAATTTACAGTGTTAATCAAATGTTGTTCAATGTGAATTAATTTGTTATTTAATATCATATTTGTTATTAAATGCTTGTAACAGTTATTTTAAATTGTTACGTTAATTACATTTATGATGCTAATTCATAGTGTTGAATCTTTTTTTTAATTTTATTTAAATTACATATTTTTTATTCATTGTTATTTCATGTTAGTTCATTTTGTTATTTAATTTAATAATTGTTGTTTAATGCTTATAACTGTTATTTTGAATTGTTATATCAATCACAATAAATTGTTATTCAAATCACAATATCTATAATACTTCCTTAAAAAAAATTCTTGAAAAAAGTCCAGTTTGAGGCCCGAAAAAAGCGAATCCCTTCTTACAAACAAACGCTAATGACAAAAATCTTCAACCCTAGCGCCACCGATTAATTATCTTGGTAAAATGGGCTTCCGTTTCCGCTGTTCATTATTCAATGATTATCGAAAGCTCGTCAAGCAACTCTGTGGGACCGCTTGAGAGCCCCGACAAGGCTACTCACCAACAATTAATTGGCGTCTTGGCCAAAGTTTGCGCGTGACAGAGAATAATGTAATTAGAGACTCCCAAAGGTCCGCGTTAACTTTCTTTGCGTCATAGTGCCTTATCGCTTTGTGAAAAATGAATGAATGACGGATGAAATACGAGCGGCTCGGTGTGGCCTGTCAGAGAGTAATGCTTTCTCTCCGGTGAAATGGCGCCAACTTTTTTCGGACTCCACCAGCGCCGATCGCGAGGACGAAAATCGACCTTCCGCTGGCCCTCAGTACGCATTTTTTTTTTTGCATCGCGTCGCCAACGCCATTACTCTACCTTCGAGTACGCGCCTCTAATTATCTCGGTTTTGTCAAATTCACGTGGCTGTAGCGTTTTTTCCGCGCGGTATTTTGTTCCGCGAGCGAATTTTTTTGATGACGTTGTTAGAGCGGACTTTCAGGAGAGAGTTGAAAGGAGTTTTCCACTCACTAGCGAATTTTAATGAAAGTTATTATAATACTCGTTGGATATTGCGTTATGACGGTTACTTTGTGTTTTGGAGTTTGTGAAAATGTTTGGTAATGGAATGTTGGACAAATCGAAGGTTTGAATAAGGGAACTTATAATTTTCCAAATATTGAAAAGAACTTAAGTAAGCCGGAAATTTCATTTTTCAACAAATACTGTTATACTTGTGTACTGTATATAATTTTATAACAATTATTTTTATTGTTTTAAATATTGCCTGAAATATCATATAAACATAGACTGAGTATGAAAAAAATGAGGACTTTGATATATAATTTTATTTTATTTATTCTAGATATAAATCTTTACAATTGTAACAAACATCTTCAAAAAACCTTAAAGTAAATTTAACTGTCTGAAATAAAAAGTACTTGTTATTCTACTTTAATGAGAAGCAACATATTTCATTTTTGTTAAAAAATAAAAATGTGGCCTAAATACTTCAGTTAAACTAAAAGCATCAATTACAAAAATTATGAAAAAATAACTGAATCATTATAAATTAGCACTTATCACAGAATCTATAAAATCCTGCAAAATCAACAAATATTTATTATTCATCTATCAAATAAGAAATTAGATGGGTTTTTTTCTAAATAGCTCAGACTTCTAAAAAGCTTTAACCGAAAGAGCGTAATGAAAAATACAGGTCCGAAAACGATCGTCGCTCGACTTTCTATACTTTGCGAGTGATTTCTCCTTATTTTGGCAGGATCAAAAGTTTTAGTGGTTTCGAGCTTTTTTTTTCATCTGTTCCAAGTCACGCTGATAGAACATCGACAAGTTAAATGTGTATAAGGTATCTTGAAGAACAATTTCATTTCAGCAAGTTTTCGTGTTCCTCTGGGATTTCCCAATCATTATAGTTTATTTTAACGAATTCTTTTTCCTCAATAATATAAACAATAAAAGTTTATTATAATCTCTAAAAAAATGAACATTACAAATAATGAAATGATATCAGTTTTTCAAAATAAAATGAAAAAAAGAAAAATTTTTTTTATAATGTGTAATTGAGGATAAAACTTAAAAAGTCTATCTTTAAAAAAAATTTCAGGATGAAGTTATCTGATGTCATCATCTTCGTCAATATTTTCCATATTTCTCGATGAGGAGGGCGGTGAAGTAGGAGTTCAAACACTTGGAAAATCCTTTGGCTACGCGCTTAATGTCAATCAAGTTATAAGACTTCGACTATTACTTTAAAGAAACTCGTCGGATCCACAGTAACTACCTACCATTTCACCTTTCGCAATCTGCTATGAAAATTCGAAAGCACGCTGTTTCGCCTCCTTTGGGAGTTAAGTCCTGTAAATAATTACTCTTGGCAAGACGTTCAAAAAGCGCTTCCGGAGAAGCGAGGGAAATCTCATTTACAGGATCCCGAACAGCGTTTAATCTTAAGCTCCGAATGTCCTGATTATGCCAATGCTCGGTCATAAGTCAGGGATTGGGGCGAGCTCTCGTTAGAATGCGAGATACTGCCTGAGCAAGCCACTGAAAATCGTAGGATCACGCAAGGAATATTTGCAGTCAACGCTTTAAACTCTTCATTTTATACTACACTGTTTAAAATTTTTGTCTTAAATTGAAGAAAAACTGTATAACTACCATTACATATACCCTGTATTAATAATGCATTATTAGTATACAAAATATACATACGCTTACATAACTTTATTATACAAGTCTCTTAAATTAATGTAAATCAATTTAAGGTAAATCAATACATATTTACATTGAACCTGCGACATCAATTTAATTCATAATTATGAATTAAATTTGATACGTTGATGTATTAGAATCATATAAAAATATTTGAATTTAATTTCCTTTTACAATCGTTTCATGCATGTAACTGAGACTGCATTTTTTTAGATACTGGTTGCAGGAAACATAAGACAAATTTTGAATGCTATATGTGAAAAATGTATGAAAATCGAGTAGGTATTTCGAGGTAATCCTTACACATTTAAGAGATGTGTTTCACTTATGTCAAAGTGTCTAAATATATCTAAAATTGTCTAAATAGTGTCTAAAATTATCTGAGAATTGTTTAAGAATGTCTAAACAGTGTCTACAAATGTCTGAATCGTCTAAAAATGTATTAATAGTGTCTCAAAAGTCTAAAAATGTCTAAAAAGTGTCTAGAAATATCTAAAGGGTGTCTGAAATTGTCTGAAAGTGTCATAAATGTCTAAATAATGTTCAAAATGTCCAAATATCTCACATTGTCAGTATAGTGTCTAAAAATATCTAAATAGTGTCTAAATGTCTAAAAGTGTGACTAGTAAGTGTCTGAAATGTCTAAAAAGTGTCTTTTGAACTTGGTCAGATTGTGACATATTTCTGCACTCCGGTCATATTGTGACAATTTATTTCACTTAAAATAATTGTTCTATATTTTTATAATGTAAAATTATTACAAGTCTAGAAATGTCTAAATAGTGTCTAAAAATGTCTGAATCGTCCAAAAAATGTATAAATAGTGTCTCAAATGTCTAGAAATGTTTAAATAGTGTCTAGAATGTCTAAACTTGTCTAAAAACTATCTAGAAATATAAAAAGAGTGTCTAAAATTGTCTGAAAGTGTCTTAAATGTCTAAATAATGTCTGAATTGTCCAGGTGTCCGAAATTGTCTGTAGTGTCCAAAAGTGTGTATAGTAAGTGTCTAAAATGTCTAAAAAGTATTAAACTTTCATAAAAATGTATGAAACTTCTATGCCATTCTGTAACAGTTTAAATTACTCGTAATTTCATGTAATGTTAGTGAAAAAAATCATATCAAAAATGTAGTAAAATATATTAAAAATTATTTAATTACAATATACATGATTCAACGTTATCCAAGAAATGCAACTCATATTCTTTAACTTGAAAAAAAAAATGTTCATATTTTGTTATTATTAGGTATAAAAAAAGGATTCATATTTTGGCGGAAAAAATTTTTATTTCAGGTTTTTTATCTGTGAAAGTTTATATTTTAGGTCAAGGAAAAAATTGATGTTTTAAATGCGCATAATGATCTCGAAAATCAATGGATTTCGGAAGTTATCTATATATTCAAAATTCATTAACGCAGTGTAATTATTGTATAGACAACTGTTTAAATTTTGAAAACAAATATATAATGATTCATGAAAAAAACAAAATTTTTTTTCAAAAGCAAGTAAGTTTAATTACGCACTAAAAATACTGTCGCGACCTTTCTGATTTGTTCAACGACACAATGTACATCTAATTCTTTTACTGCAGAAAATAATTTTTTTTTATTTTATAATTATTTTAGAAAAAGTAATTTTATTTTGGCGAAAACTTTTTTTTTCGCATTTTATATTAGTGAAAATCGATGATGTTGGTTAACAAAAAAAACTTTTCTTTTAAGTGCGCATAATTTCATCAAAAATTAACGAATTTCGATAGATACCAGACATTCCAAAAGTGAAAATCAAAATTTTTCAAAATCTTTTGATATTGTTTTCACCTTACAAACGTATATCTCGAAAATCCAAAAAACATTTTATTTAACCTGCAAAAGAAAATTTCCGTCTTATTATTTTGACTACAAAGCAACGAATTTCAGTTTCGTAAAAAAATAATATAATTACTTCAAATACTTTCAAACTAGATTGTTACTGAAAAAAAAGACTTTTTTAACTTTCAATGATAAAATAACAACTACATGGAGAAAAATGGTTTGGTTCCAGCAACCATTGATTTAGTAAAATATGGACCCACCAAAGTTTTGGGTACTATAACCAAAATTTGTGTTATAGCAACTAATGCCCAATTTTTGTGACTGATGTTTAGGTTGCAACGACTAATTATTTGGTTATCATATCTAAAGCTTTGGTTGTACTACCCAAAAGTTTGGTAGGAAAATTTTTCTTCGTGTGAGAATAATAATATTCATTATTTTTCTATCTTTTGTAGGTAAAAAAAAAATTCATTTTTCGTTTCTTTTTTTCCAACCCTCATCATGAAAATAATGTCCTTACAACGAATTTCTATATTTATTATATAAAAATTGCATTTTTCTTTTTTTATTTTTCCTATGCCACATTTTACAAAAAAAAAACGTCATAAAGATATTATTTTCCTGATGAGAGCCCAATAAAAGGAGTAAAGCTTGAAAACGAGTTACAAAACATAATGTTTCCATTTTTTCAGCTCCAAAAGATCGAAAAATAAGAAATATCAATATCCAAAAAATATTCAAAGCAATAACTTTTTGACTCGATAAAACTGATTGTTCGAAAGTTGGCTTGCATAGGTCTCTTTGAAAACTCGATCCACACTACGATCTCACAGTGACATTTCCATGCTGGCTCGTTATCTTTCACAAGGATGAGCTCGCCTTATTACCCATGTCGTAACCGACGTTCGAACCCTCCTGCTACTCGACTTCCCCGTCAAAAGGACGTCTAAACGACGGAGATCACGGGTAATCGTCCCGCGAAAACGCAATTTAAAAGGGCTCGAAAGAAAAGAAGAAGCGTGCAGTCGTGCGATCTCGACCTCGCCACACCAAAGTGCATTCAATATTCCCCAGGCTTATATTGTTTATATCGATTTTCCCGGGTGATTGCTTTTGCGTACCCTCGGTGGTAAAATATGTGTTTGCGAGAAATGAAGCTTCAGATTTCTGCAACCAATTTTTCTTCTTTTTTGTGATCGGTATAGTTTTTTTTATCGATTAAATTGATTAAATTGAAATTTCAGAAAACAAGGAAAAGATTATAAGATAATATATAAGATTAAAGGTATACTTATATAAGATTAAGACTTGAGACTTAACACTTAACACTTAAAACTTATAACTTAAGACTTAAGGTTTAAGACTTAACACTTAAGACTTAAAGCTTAAGACTTAACAATTAAAACTTATAACTTAAGACTCAAGAATTAGGACTCTAAACTTAAGACTTAAGTGTTATGTGTTAAGCCTTAAGCCTTACGTCTTAAAACTTAACACTTATAACTTAACACTTAAAACTTAATACTTAAGAATTAGGACTTAACACTTAAGACTTAAGTGTTAAATCTTAAGTCTTAAGTCTTAAGTCGTAATTGTTAAGTCTTAAGTGTTAAGTCTTGAGTCACTGGACTGAAAATGTCGGCGGTGGCGGTGGGGGGGGGGAAGTTTTTTATAATATAGAGAGATAATAATAAATATATAAGATTATAACATTAAATATCGTCCAAATCGTTTTCTTCCTTTTTTCTCACATTTCACAGCTCGTTTCCTAAATTGATCATTAGTCCCGTTTTGTAACGCGCGAATCGCGTAATTCCGTACAGCCAGGACATTCAAGCTCACAAGCACACGCCAAGGAATGGTCCCCATTGGCGTCGTAAGTGGCGATCAAATGGCCCACTTTCTCCTTTCGCGCCCCGGAATGCAAAGTCGCTCACTCCCATTAGTAGGTACTTGGGGAGCTTTGTGAAACATGCCAGACTTCCGGCCGTTGGTGATTTCGTCGTTATACGTAGACCAGTCGACCTGGCCGAGAGAAAACGACGAAAATCGCACGAGAAATGGAAAGACCCCGCTGGAAATAGATTTAGAGTGTTATCGCGCGTTGGGTTGCGCTCGCATTTGCAGCATTGCGTATATGACAAGGTCGTAAAGTAGCGAGTTACAATGCTCGATATCGTAATCACGTTCGGGTTGTGAACAACAAGTTTGTGTTTTCGAGGGACTTGAATTTACATAAACCAAGATTAGGGTGGTTGGGGTGATTTGGAATTTCATATTGAATTTGGAGTTCTTTGACAGTTAGTGTTTGCAATTTGTGGGTGAAAATGTTGGAAACCATTAATTTTTACTTTTTTTGTTTTCAAAGTTGCAAAATGATGTGAAATGGGTTTTTTTGATTTTACCTTCATTTTATCTACAAATCGTGTTCTCCAATTTTGTTAAATATTTACTCTAAACTCTAATAAATGTAATGATTTTTCAAAACGAGTTTGAGTTTCACGCTTACGACTATTTTTTCACAACAGTATTTATTTATTATTTATTATTTTCAATTAGTTGTATCTATATCCATAACTTGTTTTCATGTATTTATTATGCAGTATTTCTTCATTTCCTTTAGAATGCAGTAAATTGAATAAAAAATTTTTATCTGCATATTTATGAATAAGAAACACTCAATTCAATTAATGAGAAAACAATTCTTTATTACATAAACAAATTTTTAGGAATACCATCAATTGAATATTGTGTTACAAAATACGCAAAATTTCCAAAATTCCTCTATCTAAAATATCAGAATCCCAAATTTTTATAATCTTGAAATTGAAAATTTCTCATCTTTGCATAACTATTGTTATATTATTATATTATTGTCCTTCTAACTTTGATTTTCTAGAAAATTCAGAGAAAAAATGGCCAGAAATAATTATTGACTTTTAACGATTGATTTTCAATTAGTCATTAGCATTCAAGTTAATTTTTCAATCGAATAAAAAAACAATAATAAATTATTTATAATAATAAGATAAGGGTACTATAATATTCTTTATTTTATTAAATTTTAAAATTTTATTGATAATCCCAACAATTTTAATTGATTAGATATATAATTTTCAATTAGTTAAATCTATGCCCTTAACTTCTTTGCTTGCATTCATTCTCAGTTTTTTTCATTTCTTTTAGCATGCAGTAAATTAAATAAAGTTTTCAATTGCAAATTTATGAATAATGAACACTGAATTTAAATGATAAGAAAAAAAAATCTTCATTTTGAAACAAATTTATGGGAATACAGTCAATTGAATATTGTGTTTGAAAATACTCAAAATTTTCAAAATTTCTGTATCCAAAATATCAGAATCCCAGATTTTTCTGATTTTGAAACATAAAATTTCTTATAAATTGACTGACTATTGTAATATTATTATACAATTGTCTTTTCTTCTTTGATTTTGTAAATACAAATAAAAAAATTGCCAGAAAAAAATGATTAACATTAAAGATTAGAAACGATTGAATTTCAATTAGTCGATAGTATTAAGGTGAATTTTTCATTAAAATATTCATTGAGTAAAAAAATTCATTTCAATGATAAACGAAGGTACTGCAGTATTCTTTATTTAAAATTTTTTTTTAATATTTTAGTAGTAATCTCAACAATTTCTTTAATTTATAATTTATTATTTTCAATTATTTAAATATTTACTCATAACTTCTTTTCATATATTTATTTCTCAGGTTTTTTCCTTTTTTTAGCATGCAGTAAATTAAAAATAAATTTTTATTTGAAAATTTATGAATAAGAATCACTAAATGCAAATGATAAGAAAACAAATCTTCATTTTTTGAACAAATTTACAGGAATACAGTCATTGAATATTGTGTTACAAAATACGCAAAATTTTCAACATTTATGTATCTAAAATATTAGAAACACAAAGTTTGCTGATCTTGAAATTTTAAATCTCTCAATAATTGCATAACTATTGTTATATTAATAAATAATTGTCTTTTTTTTTAATGTAGAAAATTTAAATGGAAAAAATCGCCAGGAAAAATTATTAACATTTATTTAGATTTAACAGATTTGGTTTTTCTTTACCCTATAAAGTTTTCTCAATTTTAATATATTTTAAGTTAAAGAATTTCTCGATAGAATTATTTGTTAATATACAGCTTTCTAAAATTTCACGCTTTAGACAAAAAAGCAATTTTTCCACTGAGTGATATCAAACTTCCATTATACTACAGCATTTATAGAAATTAGCTAGTATTCCCTGGTTTTTTTATTTCTAAAGCAATTTCTATCGATTTCAAGCATTTTTTACCATTGTACTGAAAGATTTGCTTATTTTCAGTATTTTGAGAAATTTTTCATGCACATTGTTTTTTTTTTCTACAGATTATTATTAGTAATTTGATTTTTTTGGGAGTTTTTTTTTTTGGCAAAACTTCTGAGTAGAAAAAAAAATATATTCTGAGATTTTTAGAATTATATGTTCTAGGATACAAAACTTTCATCTTTTAAAGAAAATAGTATTTACATTTTTTTAAGTACATATTCATGAATTTCGAATATTTTTCGCAGTCTTTGTGTATTTTATTGAAATTTTAGTTTTAGATTCTTCATAGATTGCCGTAGATATTTTTTTTTGAATGCCCTATAATTCAAATTTCGACAGTTTTTCAAAGTTAGATAGATTAAAGAGAAAATTATGTCTTTAAATATTTTCAGTAATCTATAGATTTCTTCTATTTTCATATCTCTTAAGTATTCAGAATTATTCAGTTCAGTTTCATTTTTTTTAGTACATACTTTTTCCGCTTTGCTCAGACATTATATTATATTAATTCCTAAATTTCAAATACCGCAAAACCAGACTTAATAAAAAGACAACTTATACAATATTCAAACTATGAAAATCCAAAGAATTTTCCACAAAGAAGCGAATTCAGCCCTTTTCACTCACATTTTACATGTTTCTATGTTAATGCTGAAGTTGAATGCCATAAGCTTTACATTTCAAAACCCTTCTAGTGTTTGGTATGGAAACGAAGCTAAAATGATTTTCACGAAAACTGAAAAATAAAAACTGTAACTCTAAAAAATTCTGGGCAAACTTTTCTGCAGTGTTTTCAACATAACAGTTTCATGGTTGAAAAGTTTGAATTTCCATTATCTGATAAAAAATTCATTTTATCAATAAATAGAGAAAATTCTTGCTTTTTTTCATAAGTAAACGTAATAATAAATTTAAGTAATGAAGTAGATGATATTCTAATGTATATTTGTATAAGAAAGGAGATTTTAATGCATACTAGGAAAAGTAAAAATCGTCGATCGTTAGCTTGCACTCGGTCATGCACGTCTGACCAAAGTGAGATGTACTACTGAAATTCCATAGAACAAGAGTATTCCACGTGCATGCTTCAACTCATGAAATTTTCATTCAGTTTATCATTACTCTTTAGAAAGGCGTAGAAATGTAGTATATTTCTTTATAAAAGATAATTGAAATTGTTATTTAATAAAATCTGCCTCACGGAAATTGCAGAATGTTTTTCAAAAAATTTGTTTGTGATTGGTAGTACTTAATTTTGCCTTACAATAAATTAAATTTTCATTTCTTGAACGAATAATTACGAAGCTAATATCAACAATTTCAAAATTTTTTTATTAACATACTATAAAATAAAAAGTTAATTATTGGTTCAATGAGTTTTTTAAGTTAAAACAAATACTCCATTCATCACAGTAGAAATCAACATTATCGTTACCACCAAACTAAAAATCCACGACTCGTACTTCACAAATTACAAAACATTTCCATAAAATAATACCCTTAAAATCTACGATTTGTAACGTATTTGCAATTCAATTCATGCTCTGCAGCTGCAACATTTCCCAGATAATATTGCCTCAAAGAGCATTTGCAAACAAAACAATGGATGAAAAACCTAGCATTTTCGCCCTGAAAGTCCTGCGAATACTTGTAATGGGAAATAAGCCACTTGTATACATATTCCTGTTTTTACCCAGTTTTCAATCACGTGAATATTCATCAACGTTTCCCATTGAAAGTGGAACGCACTTCAAAAACGATTCAGTCGAAAACATTTCAATTAACGCGAGAAAAAAAAGGTCTGACGTCAATACAAAAAAATTCACTGATATTTTTTGCAGATTTAAAGATCACTGGTGTGAGTTCCGAATGTCATAGACGTGATTATTTCATGTAGCACTAAAATACATATCCACAAACAAGAATTGTAATCTTCATTAAACCGGAAATATAACTCAATCGTCCACTTTTGTAAACGCCTTATCATAGCTTTGAATTACACCATGAATACCATATTCAGAAATTAATTACGTTATTTACAGTCAATTGGTTAATTCCGACCAAGGTATTAAATAACGTTTCAATGTTGCGCTCCAGTGATGATGGAATAATGCAATACTGAATATATTCGCGAATTTATTGATTCCTGAAGCGAGGTACTCCCCTAGAATATAATTCGATGAATAAAAAAAAGGCATATAACTCGGTCGAGTCTCTTTCAGAGCGAGCTTTCAGTTTAGTTTGCAAGCACTGAATCTCGCATACTCTCAAGACGTACGACGTTTCATTACCTTTGATGATAATCATTTCAGAAAACAGGAGGGTTCCACCTAACGTCGTTACATCGGCAACTTTGGCCAACCATTAGCGCGAGCATGCGTGGATGATAACCTCTTAAGATAATGAGAAAATTGAGTTATCTTACCTCAATCACGTCAACTATCGAAAAGAAAACTATGTTCCGAACGAAATCATTGAATTATTTGCGAAACTTGAGGTAATTTTAGGTGGAGAATATTTGACCCAGGTAAAAATGAGTAGATATTTTGATATCTACATGAGATCTACAGAGATCCTAGATTTGGGTACATCTCTATAGATCTATAGAGATCTGCGTAGATGATGCGAGAGATGAAAGATAGAGATCTACTTGTAGACATACGTAAATCTACAAAGATCTTTTAGCAGATATATGAAAACGAACAAGATCAACAAATAGATCTATAAAGATCTTCATAGATCTACCAGCAGATACATGGAGATGACCGAGATAAACAAATGGATCTATGAAGATCTTCGTAGATCTACCAACAGATCTATGGAAATCAACTGATATCTACAAGTAGATCTACAAAGATATACGGAGATCTA
>JAPYZL010169194.1:0-24810 GCA_030522825.1 Platygaster orseoliae
AGCAGCCGTATCGCGCAGTATCGCGGACGACATGTCGGCATTTAAGTTGTATGCCGACATTGCCGACATATGCCGATGTCGGTGACGACCAAAATGACGAGGCAGAAATTCCTAAAAACGACGTCAGCATATGTATCGGTTTTCATGTCGTCATGGTTGGTAGGGTTTCTATTGGAATGCTGTTTTGTTGGACATCGGGAATTCTAGGGAAAACTCTAGGGATTGATCATTAATTTCCCTAGAATTATGGGGAAATCTTGGGAATTAATTATAATTCCCTAGAATTCCCCATGTCCAACAGAAAAGTATGTGCCTTATATTGACATCAATTATTGTACATTGATTTCATAAGTTTTAGCTGCATATTTTTATTTTCCAGTCAAATTATAGTTTAGAATCCCACGGAAGTGTAATTCTTCAATTTGAATTGCATTTTGAACGGAAACAGAATCGAAATTAAGGTGAGAGGAGGGCACATACTTTTCTGTTGGACATAGGGAATTCTAGGGAAAACTCTAGGGATTGATGGATTGGTTCCAAATATCCCAACACCAAAAGTCCCAAAGCCCTGGCACAACATATGGCCAGGGCTGGCTCTTATTTCCAAACTTGGACCTATGTTGGGCCAGGGCTTTGGAACTTTTAGTCTCGGGATATTTGGAACCAACCCGGATTGATCGTCAATTTCCCAAGAATTATGGGGAAATCTAGGGAATTAATGATTAATCCCTAGAGTTTTCCCTAGAATTCCCCATGTCCAACAAAAAAGTATAAGTACCGAGAGGAGCGCCACTCAACCTCCCAAATCGATAAAGGTACATTTTCACAGCGTTTTTGACGCCAGCGTCAAGTGTTTACAATGCAACAGAAAGAGAGAAAATATATTGCTTTCTCTGTCTGTTGCATGGGAAGCATGCTTGACGCTGGCGTCAAAAACGCTGCATGAAAATACAACTTAAAAGTTTATTTTCAAGATATCTCTGCCAATTTGTAGTATTTTCAGCCCTGTGCAACTCTCCTCGAATTCTTCACGGAAACGAGCTCCGAGTCCAGCTCTAACACTTTATGACCCGTGTACGTGTGAAACCGATAGTTTAGGGGGGATCGGGGGGGGAGCAGTGACAGCCAATGACAACAGTGAGTAGTATAGTGTAGGAATTTCGATCGATGCCAAAACCGGTGGCGCCTATAGGTGGCCGGGTCCGCAGCTGTAAATTTTTTTTTTTTTTTCAAAAATTGAAAAAAAATTTTTTTTAACTGAAAAAAAAAATTATTTTCATTTATTAGTTTATGTTGAGGAAGAATACTAAAGGATTTTCAAAAATATTTCAAATTGGTGAAGAAAACTTGAAAGTAAGATTTTTTCATTTTCAAGGTAAAATGGATCCTTCTTACCATGTAGTATCCATTCTAAATGTCTCTCTCGCACTTCAGCGGGTCCTGCATCTTCTTGAAAATCAAGTTTGAAAGTAAATACTTTAGAAGTTTTATATTTCTTGCCTTTATTTATTCATGATTTATAACTAAAAATTTGCCTTTTTCAAAAACCACCCTCAAATTCATAATAACCAATTTTTTTGAGGTACAAAATTTTATTACTCATATTGATTCGTACATATCAATTTTCGTAAGACAGAAACACATAAAAAAAATGTTCTTTTGTAGAAATAATTTGTTTCTTTTTTAAAAAATTCAGTTATAACGTACAGACATGATTGCAAATGTCAAGAAATAATTTGGCATTCACGGACACTTTCGTTCCACTTGGCTTTTTCCACTTTCATCATACTCTTGGTTAGAAATCCACATCTGTTGGAAAGTTCCGATAGAAGCCAAAATCGAGCCGCCAATCCACGCGCCGAATTTTCGTTCGATAGAACCGTTGGCGCTTATCATCTTCAACCGCATGCTTGATGGTACTCTCATAGATAAATCTCGGTTCAGTCGTTCTGGGAATCCCTGAAATTAAATTATAACAAAATTATTCAGGAATTTTGTAGTAACATCTGCAATTGCAATGTTAAATTTAATTTTTTTTCTAGTCCTACAAAATTTTTGTAGAATAAAAAACAAATTTGGATAACAGTTCTTCACGTACTTGGATAAATGAATTTCCGCCAGTGACAATGACACTGCCATAAAGAGCTGGCCTCACGTCGACATCGCACATTCCGACACTGGTTGCCACAATGTGCCCAACGCCGAGCATTGTATTGGGCACCATGCCTCCTCGCATTTGCACCATACTTGGGTCGAATAAAGCTTCTGGTATTCGGAATCTTTCGATTCCAAAATCCTGTAACATTAACCAAAAAACCATTAAACACGTTGCACTTTACTTTTGTCCAAAACATGTACAAAAAATACAATAAAATTCCTCGACAAATTATTTCTATGTACAAATTCCTCACTTGATGATAACCAGTTGGAAACTCGTACTGCACTGCAGGAATGGTCGAAACAATTTTCTCGTCGTACGGACTTTCCGTAATTTGAAGGGTCGTCGCCTGGAAATCTTGTATTACTTTTTTCACCATGTAATTGTGCCAGGTTTTCGTAACCTCTGGCAAATTTTTCTTTGGCATCCAACGAGGTTTGTCGTGGTCTTTGACAACTTCTTTACTCCCAATTAAATATGATGGCGACAAATCAATTTCGTTATCCTGCAAAATATGAAACAAGATTATTCCTATCATTTAAAATACGTCAAATTTACAAATTAACTGTTTACTTGTAAAAACTGCTTGCACTGCATGCTAATGTAATCTCCGCCAAGAGGTGACTTCACGATGGCTTGTGTCAGTACGAATCCGTCTTGCACGGGAACAGCTGAAGTATGAGTAGCTCCACTGTCGACGACGATCCCTGTAGCTCTACCATTTGCAAACGCTGCGAGAACCGCGTTTTTTACCAAAAAGAATGCTGGTATACTATACTTCTCGAACATCAGCTCGGTTAGTTTTTCTCTTTTGGCTCTTACATTCCAAGGAGCTTCCGAAAATAATACTGGATGATGCTCGGCGCTTGATTGGATCACTTTGTCATATACATGATCCAGAACCTGACAAATGTATAAAAAGTGTAAGGTCAACGTCTGAAATTTCTCATATGTTCTAGAAGTGAATGAATTTCACTTAGAAAAAAGTTGACGCAAAATTGATAGGGATAATTAAAATAAGTTGGATGGAACAAGTTGTAATGGAAGATTTAGTTTGATTGCAAATGGAATTGAATTGCAATTGAATTGATTGAAGTGGATGCGATGGAATTTGATTGCAATTGAATGAAATGAATGCAACGGAATTTGATTGCAATTGAATAAAGTGAATGCAATGGAATTTAATTGCAGTTAAATTAATTGAAGTAAATGCAATGGGATCTGAATTGAATTAATTGAAGTGAATGCAATGGAATCGAAATTGAATTAATCGAAGTGAATTTAATCAAATTAAAATGCAATTGAATTAATCGAAGTGAATTCAATGGAATTGAATTGCAATTGAATTAATCCAAGTGAATTCAATGGAATTGAATTGCAATTGAATAATGTAAATATGTAGATAACAGTGACCTCTCAGAGCCAAATGTGAAAAACATGGATTAATGAAAATCCATGTTAAGTGGTAAAAAATCTCTCCTTATATTTCAGCCTTTATTAGGCCCTCTTCAGAGGCTACACAAAAAATCATACACTCAAGCCTTGATCGAAGTCACCTTGATCGAAGTCGCAGAAAATTTCCAATTAGTCACGCTTTGCCGTTTTATGGGTTTCTCTATTGTCCCACATTCTCCGCTGTATCTGAGGAGGGCATTTACGACCTGGGAGGACAATGTAGAAAAAACGATATGGCACTGCGCGCTATCGAAACCCGACCCTAAGCTTACATTTTCTCCAAATATCTTTTGTGACTTTGACAGATTTATTGTCCTCGATCGAAGTCGCACAAGACTGAAGCGACGATTTCGATCAAGGTTCGAGTGTAATTCTCACTTTCCTTTCTAGTAAATCATAAAACAATGGCATCGAAGACACAAAAACACAAAAAAACCAAAAACTTATACTCAAAATACAATCTCAAACAAATTTTCTAGACGATCGTCGTCAAACATGTCAAATCTTTTCTTAGTATTAAAAAACATGCGTCAAATGAGATAAAGAATCCGATCGTCACTACTACCTGAGGAGAAACTAAATGGCAATTGAATTGATTGAAGTCAATTCAATAAAATTGAACTATTTGAAGTGAATACAATAGGAGGGAATTATTTGAAGTGAATACAATAGGAGCGAATTATTTGAAGTGAATATAATAGGAGCGATTTGCAATGGAATTGAATTGAAGTAAATGCAATGGAATTAAATTGCAATTGAATGCAATGGAATTGAATTACAATGAAATTGATTTGAAGTAAATGCAATGGAATTGAATTACAATGAAATCGAAATGAAGTAAATGCAATGGAATTGAATTATAATGAAATTGAATTGAAGTAAATGCACTGGAATTGAATTGCAATGAAAATGAATTGAAGTATATGCAATGGAATTGAATTGCAATTGAATTAATTGAAGTGAATGCAATGGAATTTCAATGAAATTGAATTGAAGTAAATGCAATGGAAATGAATTACAATGAAATTGAATTGAAGTAAATGCAATGGAATTAAATTCCGATGAAAATGAATTGAAGTAAATGTAATGAAATTGAATTGCAAGTGAGTGCGATGGAATTGAATTAAGATTAAATTAGTGAAGTGAATGTGATAGAGTTGAAATGCAATGGAATTAAATTACAATTAAGTTAATTGAAGTGAATGCAATAGAATTGGAATGCAATTAAATTAACTGAAGTAATTGCAATGAGATATAAATTGAATTAATTGAAGTAAATGCAATGGAATTGAATTGCAAATGAGTTAATTAAAGTGAATGCGATAGTATTGAAATGCAATTGAGTTTATTGAAGTGGATGCAATGTCATTGAATTAACTGAAGTGAATGCAATTGGATTAATCGAAGTGAATGAATTTAAATTGAATGCAATTGAATTGAACCGAATGTAGTGGAATTGAAATTGAATTGAAGTGAATGCAATGGAATCTAAATTGAATTGAAGTGAATGCAATTGAATGAATTGAAATGAATGCAATAGAATTGAATTAATTGAAGTACATTCAATGGAATTGAATCAATTGAATTGAATGCAATGGAGTTGAACTGTAATTCAAATAATTGAAATGAATGCAACAGAATTGAATTAATTGTAGTGAATGCAGTAGAATTGATCTAATTGAAGTGCATGCAAATGAATTGAATCAACTGAAGTGAATGCAATAGAATTGAATTAATTGAAGTAAATGCTTGGAATTGATTTACAATTAAATATATTGAATTGAATGCAATGAAATTGAATCGAAATGGAATTGAATTGCAATTGAATTAATTTAAGTGAATGCAATTGAATTGCAATTGAATTGAAATGAATGCAATGGAATTGCAATTGAATTGAAGTGAATGCAATGGGATTGCATTAATTGAAGTGAATAAAATGTAATTGTATTAATTGAAGGGAATGAAATGGAATTGCATTAATTGAAGTGAATTTAATGGAATTTCATTAATTGAAGTGAACAAAATGGAATTGCATTAATTGAAGGGAATGAAATGGAATTGGATTAATTGATGTGAATTCAATGGAATTGCATTAATTGAAGTGAATGAAATGGAATTGCATTAATTGAAGGGAATGAAATGAAATTTAATTGTAATTAAAATAATTGAAATGAATGCAATGGAATTGAAGTGCAATTGATTGAAGTGAATGCAATGGAATTGCAATTGATTGCAAAGTCCTGAAATGAATGAAGAAATAGCAGTTACTTTTTCGAAAAGATCCCAGTCATCGACCATTCCTTCTTTCATGTAACTGGTAACTTCCATGCCTTTTCTAGGCACGTGCAAAGTTGTTGTGTCTATGTAATATTTGGAACTGGATTGCGTGATGTTGCTGTCTGGCTTTTTGTCGTCAACGTCCATAGGCTCGACTTTTGGAGCGTTGCCATTTCCATCTTCTCCGACGCCAACAACAGCTGGAATTTCAGCCTTTGGCGTGTCTTCTTGAGCATACCCAACCCTCAAGGCATGATGCCCCAAGTCAAAAACCAGAGCTCCAATTTCATCCCCGCCATACAGCATAGCACCGGATGACATTTTTCCTTCAAATGATCAACCTGAAGTTACAGAATTTTTCAAAATGATTTTTTCAGTAATGAATTTGAAATTCACCGAGTTGTACTAGAATCTGACATTTTATCAGTTGGAAAATAAGTCAAGTTTCGATAAGGTTTGTACTCAAAAACTTGAATTTTTTAGAGATTGAGAAATTATTATTATAATTTTTAATACTTAATGTATAACAAGTAATTGGAAATTTGGCAGCAAAAAGGTGTAAGATAATAAATAAAATAATTTTTGGTAGTAAAAATTAATATTTTGTTTATTACCAGGTTTTGATCATTGACAGGTAATTTTTCTTGTTTACAAGGCAAAAAATTCTAGATTTTACTGGATTTTTTCATATCAAGTTTTGATTAGATTTGTATTCAAAAATTTTTATTTTTTAGAGATTGAAAAATTTTTATTATCGTTTCTGAAACTTTACATGTAACAAGTAATTCAACATTTGATAGTAAAAAGTTGAGATATTCATAAATATCCATAGAAAATGTTACTTATATAATTACGCAAATTTTTCCTAAAAACATTATGAATTTATTTATAATATTTATTAACATTTATTAAACTATATTGAAGTGTTTATAAAAATGTATTCAAAAGAGGGATTTATAAAAATTCTTATACATTGTTTTATATTGATTCAAAACACTTTGTTGTTTTGTAAATAATAATAAGGCTTATTTTTATAAAAAATAAAATAAAAATTCATAAATATGACAGTCAAATGTTGTGCATAGTATAATAAGTTTCAATTTTTACATGTTATATTAAATAATTAAAGTGTTCTGAAGAATATATTTATTATTAATACTATGTAATATTCATTTCATATTTACATTAACGTTTTTTTAATCTAATGTATTATGTTATTTTTATAAATTATATAACATTTTTTATTGCATACATAATATTATTTTATAATGAAAATGATAATAAATATTCATATTTTATTAAAAACATTGTGATATGAAAAAATCCAGTAAAAAATCTAGAATTAAAAAAAATTACCCGTCAATCATAAAAACCATTAATAAACAAAATATTCCACAAACATTTTTATCGATCAAACTTGAAAAAAATGTTTATGAGAAAAAAAAACGTATATCTGACAATCACAATTTCCATATCACTTGTCTCCAAAATAAATAAATTACTCATTTTCTCTTAATAGAAGAAAGTAAACAAAAATCGATGTTTAAAATGTCAACTATTTAACTCTGATACTCAAGAAAACACAATTCTAAAATCAACTTTTTTCCGTGTTTTCTGTATACAAAAAACGTTATGAAATTATTACATTGACTTACTTTCCTCTAGCAGATCGCTGTTTTTTATAACAACAATCAAACTTTACGCCACCAACTAACCTAAACTTGTCACAATTTTGCACAATTTACAAATTGTAAACAAACCGGGTTGTTCGCTTTTTGTTTCTTCTCAAAAATTATCTGCGCAAGCGCAGGTGCCGTCAGGTTGGTATCAGTGTTCATAATTTTCAATCTTCGTTCCTTTTCTAGTGTTCAATCAAACGTTATTCTGTCTTTGTCAGTGTTCATAACTGAGTAGTATTAAAGAAGGACAGATTTATGTTTGATGAAGCGCTAGAAAAGGAACGAAGATTGAAAGTGTTCGTAAGTTTCTAGGTGGGGATTATTCTACGCGTGGGCGCGGCCATTGTTTTCATGGGTGCGGCCATCTTGTTTTATTGTGAGCGGCCATTTTTAACACTCACATTTGAATTTGAATATTTTATCGAGTGGAATTTCATAGCGATTTGGTTCATTTCAATGAAATATTTGACTCTTGACAATGGATTTTATAATTTTTAATTTTAAGAATTGAAAATCACTTAATAATTGTCTTTTTTTAGCTAAGTAATGCGTGTTAAATCTATAGTTGAAAAAAAGGCTATTTGGGTGATTATTGTGATTATTCGCTCGCGATATATCTACACCGCACGAAAATCGAATATCGATACTATCGATTACTGTGCCATCTGTGTGCCATCACCATCCCGAAAAATCCGATGGAAGTGTTGTTGTTCCGCGGTTTACGAAATAATTCGCCGTACTTTAAGCCGTAAGTACCTAACAAATAACGCGATTAAATAAACCCGAATCGACTCGACGCTCGAATCCTCGACTCTGCGCGAATAATCACGAAATTCCTCCATTTTCTTTCATTCTTTTTCTTAAGCAAAATCGCGCAAAGGTCGTGGTACTGACGTTAAGTCGTGAATAATTTCACACTTAAATAATCGGTGAGTTTTTCCGTCGATCCCGACGAAAGCGGGGAAAATTGCGGGTTTTCGAGTTTCGGGAATTTCGCCAATCGCGGGCGAAATTCGGCGTTTATCTCAGTGAAAGAGGGGACAATCTAATTTTAAATTGTGTACTCGTAAATTCGTTTGTTTACTTGTTTCGTCGAATTGCACGCTCAAGTTTAGGGCAAGTTTGGAATTTTTGCGAGCTCTTTCTGTGATTTTCTCGTACAGAGGAGTTGGAGCAATCGCTGTTTGATTGCGGGAGATTTTTTTTTTTTTCATGTTCGGTTGAGATTGTGCGAGATGTTTTCGCGATTTCGCGAATGGGAACTGAAATTTTATTGATGAATTATGTATTATATAACCTTGTCAACGTAATCGGCGCGAGATTATTCGGTGTCATTGAAATTCGGCAAGTTTTTCCATATGTGGAGCGAGTATTTTGGGATTCGGATGGTTTCGTGGGAATGAAAGTTAAGAGATTCGGAATTGATTTTTTTTTCGATTTTTGATGTATTTGATTGGAGTTTTTTGATTTTAGTAGTGATTTTTATTGCAAATGTATTATGGAGAAAAAAATTTCTTAAAAGGAAAAAATTGTATAAAATAAACATGATGGAAATTGAATTTTATTTACTCTATGAACTTCAAAATATATGCAATTTTTTTAATATTCGATAAAATGCATAAAGTACAGTCATAAAATTTTCATTTCAATATTTGCATAAAAATGAAAAGTAGGAGATTGTAATTAATTTTTTTTTCTTAAATTTTGATGTATTATTTAATGAAGTTTTGAGATTATACTTGGATAATTTTTATTACAAATGTATTCACAGAAAAAATAATTTTAAAAGGAAAAAATTATTTAAAAAAAATTATTGAAATTAAAGTAAATTATTTAATATTTTAGAAACGAAATAATAATAAGATTTATAACTTTCAACAGTTTCAGGCAATATTTCTTTTTTTCTTCGATTTTCAATGTATTTGATGGAGTTTTTGGATTTTAGTAGAATAATTTTTATTGTAAATGTATTATGCACAAAAAATACTTTTAAAAGGAAAAAATTGTAAAAAAAATGATTGAAATTAAAGTATATTTTTTTATATTTTAGAAAATAAATAGTAATAAGATTTTCAACTTTTAAAAGTTTCAGGCCATATTTCTTTTTTTCTTCTATTTTCAATGTATTTGATGGAGTTTTTGGATTTTAGTAGAATAATTTTTATTGCAAATGTATTATGCACAAAAAATTAACGTAAAAGGAAAAAATTATATAAAATAAATATGATCGAAATTGAATTTTATTTACTTTATTAACTTCAAAATATATAATATTCAAGAAAATGCTTAAAGCACAGTAATAAAAAAAAAACATACATTTCGATGTTTGCATGAAAGCAAAAATTAACAGATTATGATTAATTTTTTTTTCTTCAATTTTGGTGTATCATTTGATGAAATTTTTAGATTGTGCTTGAATAAATTTTATTACAAATGTATTATGCAGAAAAAAAAACTTTTAAAAGGAAAAAATTGTAAAAAATAAAAATAATTGAAATTGAAGTATATTGTTTGATATTCTAGAAAATAAATAATAATATGATTTATAAATGTTGAAGTTTCAGACAATATTTTTTTTTTCTTTGATTTTCGATGTATTTGATGGAGTTTTGGGATTTTTGTAGAATAATTTGTATTGTTAATATATTATGCAGAAAATATTGTATGAAATAAACTTGATCATAATTAAATTTTACTATAGTCTATCATGAGTTTTTTACAGATAAACTTCAAAATATATGCAATTTTTTCAATATTCAAGAATAGCACGGTAATAAAAATAAACTTTCATTTTGATATTGAAAATGAAAATTAAGAGATTATAATCAAATAATTTTTTTTATTCAATTTTGATGTACTATTTAATGAAATTTTTTTACCTGATTGTACTTCAATAATTTTTATAACAAATGTATTATGAAGAAAAAATACCCTTAAAAGGAAAAAATTTCATAAAATAAACATGATCGAAATTAAATTTTATTAGTCTGTTAGAAGTTGCCTTTAAAATTTAAATAAATTGTATAATATTTTAGAAAATAAATAATAGTAAGATTTAGAACTTTTAAAAAGTTTCAGGATATAAATTTCCTGAAATTCCAAATGTTTGAAAATGAATATAAACACAGAGATTCGTTTCTATTACAATTTGACGTATCTAAATGACATCAGACTGCAAAATTTGATTTTATAATTCATAAAAAACACGTTAGATTCTTGATTAAATTTCTTTTTTTTCTTCAATTTTCAATGTATTTGATGGAGTTTTTAGATTTTAGTAGAATAATTTTTATTGCAAATGTATTATGCAGAAAAAATTGTGTTAAATAAACTTGATCTTGAATAAATTTTACTATAGTCTATCAGGAGTTTTTTACAGACTAATTCCAAAATTTATGAAAATTTTGTAATATTCGAGAAAATGCGAAAGCACAGTAATAAAAATAAATTTTCATTTCAATATTTGCATGAAAATAAAAATTAAGAGATATTAATTATATGATTTTCCTTTTTTCAGTTTTGATACATTATTTGATGAAATTTTTAGATTCTACTTGAATAATTTTTATTACAAATTTATTATGCAGAAAAAATACTTTCAAATGGAAATAATTGTATAAAATAAACATGATCGAGATTAAATTTTATTAGTCTTTCAGAAGTTTTTGCCTTTAAAATTTAACTTAATTGTATAATATTTTAGAATATAAATAATAATAAGATTTATAACTTCGAAAAAGTTAGGTTAGGTTAAATAATGTATGAATTTATTTAATTTTAAATTAATTCAAGCTTAAGAATGTCTAAAAAAAAATGCATAAATGATTCTACAATTTCAAGTTATGCTGATAATAACTGCAGGGAAGTTCAGTGGTCAGAAGTTGATAGCTACATGATATGATTTCAGCGATTTAAGTTGTAAATGAAAACAATAAAACTTGTTCTTATTTTCTAAAAATATGAGTACTTTTTGTTGTACGTATAATTAATAAATATTTATGGTATATTATTATGTATAAAATGTTTACTAAATAATATCTCTATAGTTTTATAAACACATTCTACAAATCAAATATTACAGGATAAATTATTTCACAAATTTCCTTCATTATTTTTCAAACAAATTTTTCAGAAAATCATACATTATTTTTTTGAGTTTGTCTTGGAAACTGATAATGAAGTGAGAACGAAAAGCCTGTTATTTTTTTTTATTTTATAAAAAATAATTTTATTTAATCATATAGCCTCAATAAAAATACACTAGCAATTAATTTTTTAATTGAATGTTTTCATAGAAATTAATTTTTTGAGTTTGTCTTTGAAACAGATGATGAAGTGAGAACGAAAAGCCTGTTTCAAGGCCTCATCAGTACATATTCCTAAATAAACGCCCGAAACAGAGACCAAAAATGAGGGTCGTCGCGCTAGTCAGCGGAGGGAAAGATTCCTCTTTCAACATGATGCAATGTATAGCCGCCGGTCACGAAATCGTCGCTTTAGCCAATTTGTATCCAGTCGAAAAAGGTGCGAGACCCAATAAAACATCGAATTGATTGTGCATGTTTAATTTTATGTATGTGCCCTCTGTTGGAAAATTCACTCTTGCTATAATTGCATTTTGATGTCTTGATTTTGATATTTATCACTTCATTTTGAAAGTGAATAGAACATAATAAATAGTGATTGAATTTAAAATGATACTTTTTTGTATTTTAAATCGTTAATTGAATATTAAATATAATTTGTTTAAAATTGTCTTTTCTATAATGTTCTACAAAATTCTACATAATATTTATAAAAATAATAGAAAATCTTTCAAAACATGCATTCTTTGAAGAAATACTAAACTTATATTAATTTATCACTCAATTTTGAAAGTGAATAGAACATAAATAGTAATTGAATTTAAAATTGCACTGAAGTAATTATTAATCCTATTTTATTAATAATTTATGAACTTAATCTTGTATCGTTATTTATAATATTTATAAAATATTTTTTTAAGTATTATTTTTGTTTTTTATCTATTATATGATCAAAAAACTAAACATTTTCAAGACATCGAAGGTATTTTTAACCATTGCAAAAAAATAAGAATTTACTGCACTAAAAGAACTCTAATTACTTGAAAAAATGCTTGTATTTTATTTAAAAAGGATTAATAAAAAAAATTGATAAAATGTAAATAGCAATAGTTTGTTGAAAAATTTTTGTTATTTCAGTTGAACTTGATAAATAGTAGATATAATTTTCATTCAAATGTCATGGAATTTATGAACTTGGAAATTCATATAGTGTCATCAATTGAAAATTGTTGAACTTTTAAGATGTTAGACATTTTTTTAACTACCTCAAAAAATGTTTGTATTTAATGACTTAATTTTCATATTAATCACTTAATTTCGAAAGTGAATAGAACATAATAAATAGTAATTGGATATAAAATTATACCAAAGTAATTATTATTCCTATTTTATTAATTTACGAACCTAATCTTGTTATTGTTATTTATTACATTATTTATAAAATATTTTTTTGGATTATAATTTATATTCTTAATTTATTAGTTGATGAAAAAAATAAAAATTTTCAAGATATCGAAGGTATTTTTAACAATTACAAAAAAATAAGAATTTATTGCACTAAATAAATTCTAATTACTCGAAAAAATCCTTGTATTTTAAGTAAAAACTATAAAGAAACACATTTTGATAAAATATGAATAGCAATGGTTTGTTGAGATTTTTCAGTTATTTCAGACAAGCTTGTTCAAAAATAGTATAATTTTTATTTAAATTTCCTAGGATTTGTCAACTTGGGAATTCGTGCTATTTAAAGTAATAAATAAAAATAAGTAAAGAATAAAAATTTGTTTATTCTTCATGAGCCATAACATAATAATTGTCTACAAAAATGTCTATATTTGGAGTTAAAATTTATAAAATGTGCGTTTCCGTAATTTGCTAGGAAATTTTCTGTTATTTCAGACGAGTTTAATTAAAAGTTACATGACTTTTATTGAAATTTCCTAAGATTAAAAAACTGAGAAATTAATATTATTTGAAGTAGAATATCAATTTGAAACTTACGAATTTTTAAGATATAGAAGATATTTTTCAACACCCTCCTCTCCTCCTAAAAAAAAGATTTATTTACTAGTTTGAAGTAAAAACTATCAAAAACTTTTATGAAATTTGCGTTTTTATTATTTGTTGAAATTTATTTTGTTATGTTAAACCAACTTGATCAAAAATAGTATAATTTTTATGTGTGTTTGAAATTTCAAGCGTTTACGAAGTAAATGAAAATTAAAAAAAAAGTGAATTTTCATTTCCACCATTAATAAAATTAAACATAATGAGAAACATTTAATAATATTTGTTAAATATTAATAATTACAAATAAATTTATTAACTAGGGATCATAGAACAATTTTTTAATTTTTTCGTTTATTTTTAAACGTGTGGAACTTTGGGAGACATATTTTTATTCAAATGTACTAGGATTTAAAAACTTGGAAATTCGTGCAAAAAAATATAATGTCAACAATGAAACATTTTTGAACTTTCAAGATGTTAAAAAATTTTTAAAACCACCTCAAAAACAAAATTCCTATATTAGTGGTAGAAATTTCCAAAACGTTCAATAAAATGTGTGTTGCCATAATTTGCTAAAAAAATTCATGCTATTTTAAGTAGAATGTGTACAATTAAAAATTGAGAGACTTTTTTTCTAGATCCCAACCAAAAAAAAATTCTGCCCAAGCCAAGGCCTAGAAATCTACAAAAATACTTGTCTTTGGAGTATGAAATATGGAAAAGTTTTATAAAATATAAATCTCCGTAATTTTTTGGAATTTTATTATTTCAGATGAGCTTGATTCCTTCATGTTTCAAACTGTTGGTCACCAGGGTGTCGAATTCATCGGTGAAGCCTTAGGTTTGCCGATGTACCGAGAACCCACCTCTGGCAAATCTAAAATGCAGGAGAAATACTATTTACCCACCGAAGACGATGAAGTCGAAGACCTTTACAGATTGCTAAAAAAAGTCAAGGTACACAAAATTTTACGTTGATTGAATAAATAATAGTTTGAAATATATAACAAATATAATAAATCAAGTTGTTGAGATGCTGAAAACTGTTTTGGATTGATTGAATTATAGAAAAAAATTATGGAAATTCCTGCATTTCTTTTGAATCTTTTAAAAGGCGGAGAGTTTGAAAATAATTTATAAAAATAAAAATAACTTGAATAATTTATGTTTTATAAATAATATAATAATTTTCAATGATTTTATATATTAATTTTTAATTTATTTTTAATTGTAACAATAAAATTTTAAATTTAGTAATAATTTTTATAAATATTTTATATTTATGAAAATAAAGAAAAATCATTATTATTATTAAATTAATATTTGACTTTTCGATGTAAAATAGGGTTTATTTTCGAAATTCTCAAACATTGCAAAAATGATCTGAAAAAACTATGAAAAACTAGTATTTATTAGTGTGATTGGAAAAACTTTTAAATCTTCAACTATTTTAGTTTTTCTCCAAATCTCAAAAAGTTCTGAAATATGATCGAAAATGTAAAGAATTTGGTTAAACTTTGAAAAATCTGATACTGCTAGACAACTTCACTATAAAATATTGAAAAATATTTTTTTCCAAAATTTATAAAGACTTTCAAGAATCGTGAAAATTTTGAAAAAGTATTGATTTCCAGAACCTCAGAATTTTTAGATATTTTCTAATTAGATATTATAAAAACTTCTAAAATTTGACTGTATTTCTCGTAATTCACAAGATTTTTGAAAATCATAAAATTTAAAAATGAACAAATAAAAATGTTATTGCGATTATTGTGATTAGAAAAATTTTTAAATCTTCAATTATTACAGTTTTTTATTCAAATCTCAAAAAGTTCTGAGAAAAAGTCGAAAATGTGAAAAATTGGGTCAAATTTTCAAATATTTGATTCTGTCAAACAATTTCACTATTAAATATTAAAAAATATTTTTTCTCTAAATTCGTAAAAATTTTGAGAAAATATTAATTTCCAGAACCTCAGAATTTCCAGATATTTTCTAATTAGATATTATGAAATCTTATAAAATTTGACTGAATTTCTCGTAATTCATAAGATTTTTAAAAATCATAAATTTTAAAATAAACACATAAAAATGTTTTTGACGTTTAGAGTTTTTTACAAATTTCGAGTTTGTAATATAGTAAAATGAATAAATATTTTAAAATTTGATTGATTATGAAAATTTTTAATTGTATTCACCATAAAATGTCGCAGACATCGTTTAAAATGTTTCATCATTCGAAATAATTGTAACAAGAAGTGATCTTTCAAAAATATCACACTGTCAAATTTTTTTCAAGTCTTCAAAATTCAATAGTTCATAACAATTTTGACAGCTAATTTAAGTGAAATCAAAATCTTGGTAAAAGTGTTAATAATAAGAAATTTTTTGTTTTGGGAAACCGAAAATTTTTATTATAAAGACCTGAGTTTAATACAATGACATACTTGTTTAAAAAAAAAAAATTCACTGTAAAAAAACAATCAATGTAAAATATCATGGTAAATAAAATTTCATGTAAATAAAAATAATAATAAAATAGATAAAAAAATAAAAAAATAAATTATTAATCATAATTAATTAATTAAATCTAATAATTAATATTTTTGTATTGTGTTAAACAGCATTTTATGATTAAATATTATATAAAAACTACATAATATACTATTTTGTTATGATTGCATGAAATATTTAAAAATACCGAATAACATATGCGCTTTTTTATTAAAATATAATAAAAAAATTAATTCAATAAATATCAATCAATATAAATGAATTTTTCATAAAAATAAATAACTTATTTTATAGTGCAAAAATTATGCTACTTAAAAATCAAACTTTTTGGTTTCTCTATAATTCCACCATTTTTACTACTAATAATTAGTTAATTTATTGCAAATGTATGTAAATCGTGGCAAAAGAGTCTATTTTACACACGGAGAAAAATATTTTGGTCACATCAACCATTGATTTAATAAAATATGTACCCACTAAAGTTTTGGGTACTACAACCAAAACTTTGGTTATGACAACCAAAACTTGTGTTATAACAACTAATGCTCTATTTTTATGACTGATACTTAGGTTGCAATAACTAATTATTTGGTTAGCGTACCTAAATTTTTGGTTGTAATGCCTAAAACTTTGGTGGGCTCATATTTTACTAAATCAATGGTTGCTGTAACCAAAAATTTATCAACGTGTAGTTTATAATTATATAATTCTGTTTAACACAATTAAAAACAATTGTAAACTCAAAAAATAGATTTTTTCGATGATGTCCTTATATTACTGCACGGTAATGTAATTTAAAAAATTCTGAAAAAATTTATTAAAAAAATGTAAAAAAATTAATTCAATAAAATAAAATTTGATTACATGTATTAAATGAAAAAAAAATTTTTTTAAATAGTGTAATTTAAAAAATTTTGAAAAAAATTATTAAAAAAAGTACTAAAAATTTATTAAATCGATTAAAATGTAATTAAATTTAGTAAAAATAATAAAAATTAATTGAATAAAAATTTGTTAAAAAATAGCGTAATTTAGAAAAATTCTAAAAAAAATTATTAAAAAAAATATTAAAAGTTCATTAAATTAAATAAAGTTAAATTAAATTTATTAAATTAATAAAAATTGTTTAAAAAATAGTGTAATTTAAAAAATTTTGAAAAAATGTATTAAAAAAATATGAAAAATTCATTAAATAAAATAAAATTTAATAAAATTTATTTATTAAAAAAAAATTAATTAAATCGAATAAAATTTAAAAAATTAAAAGAAATTAATTGAATAAAAGTTTATTAAAAAATAGTGTAATTTAAAAAATTCTGGAAAAAAGTCTGAAAATCAAATGAATGTGAATCAATAAATCTCCAATTTATTCAAGGAATGTGAAAACATAGAAGCAGTCTCATCCGGAGCTATTTACAGCGACTACCAACGACTCCGCGTAGAAAATGTGTAATTATTGTTTTATTCGTCATAAAATTCGTCATTATCATTTGCGTTACGTTCAATAATAAAAGGCATGAATGTGTTTTCTTTTTTTTTTTTATGATCACAGTTGCAATCGTTTAGGCCTCGTTTCCTTGGCTTACTTGTGGCGGCGCGATCAAGAGGATTTGCTTAAAGAAATGATCGATTGCTCGATAAACGCGGTGATTATAAAAATCGCGGCTTTGGGATTGGAGAAACGTCATTTGGGGAAATCCATCGCCGAGATGCAATCGCACCTAGCAAAAATGGTGAGTAAATGTCGTGGCTGATTAATCGGGATGAGAAAGTTTCACGCGTTACGTTTGGGCGCGAGCCAATTCGCGCTTCGATAGCATATTTACGGTTGTAACAACACTTCTCGTTATTTTCAGAGACATTGTCGAATGTAAATAAGTTGGGCAAGGCTTGTTGCGTAACTTTTGTGCTTTCCGAAATTACACGGTCACTAAATCTGTACTGCTTTTTTTTTTTGTTTAGGATTTTACTTGAGGAAATTGTTTTGAAATGTTGGTTTAGTTTATTGAACTTGGGTTTATAAGTCGGTTGGAATTATGATTTGTTGGTTTAGTAAATTAAATTTTGTGAAGTTGATTGTGATGAATAATTTTGTAACTTGAGAATTTGTTTTTGGAATGTTTTTTATGTTAGAAAATAATTTGTTTAGTTGTAAATGTTGAGAATGAGTTATGTTGTGTTTTTTTTTTATTTTTTCAGGGTTAGATAGTTTCAGATTTTTGAAAGTGAGGGCGTTAAATTTTGTACAACTAGAATTAAGAGATAGAAATGAATTATTTTATAGTTTGAAAATTTTAAAAATTTTCGATTTTGATACTCAAAAATACAACCTATGAATATATTCTTGTTTTCCGAATGTTTTTTACTTAAGAAAATAATTTGTTTAATTGTAAATGTTGAGCATGTGTTATGTTATGTTTTTTTGGAAATTTTTCAGGGTTAAATATTTCCCAATTTGATGTTTTTAAAAGTGAAGATGTTAAATTTTGTACAACTTGAATTAGGAGATTAAAATGAATAATTTTATAGTTCGAAAATTTTGAAATTTCACGATTTTGATACTCAAAAATACAACCCATGAATGTATTTTTGTTTTTCCTATATTTTTTACTTGAGAAAATAATTTATTTACTTGTTAATGTTGAGAATGAGTTATGTTGTGTTTTTTGGAAATTTTTCAGGGTTAAATATTTTCAGGTTTGACATTTTTCAAAATCAGGGTGTTAAATTTTGTACAACTACAATAAGGAGATTACAATGAATAATTTTATACTTCAAAAATTTTGAAATTTTTCGGTTTTTATACTCAATAATACAACCTATGAATGTATTCTTCTTTTTCTTATATTTTTTACTTAAGAAAGTTATTTTAAAATGCTGGTTTAGTTTATTGAACTTAAATTTATAAGTCAGTTGGGATTTTGATTTATAAGTTTATTATATGAAATTTTGTGAAGTTGATTGTGATGAACAATTTTGTAACTCGAGAATTTGTTTTTCGAATGTTTTTTACTTGAAAAAATAATTTGTGAAATTGTAAATGCTGAGAATGAGTTATGGTAATATAGATTTTATGTTTTTTTGGAAATTCATCAAGGTTAAATATTTTCAGATTTTATTTTATTTACTTTTTTTTTAGAATTTAGAATTTAGAAATTAATTTTATTTTTTAGATTTGATATTATTTTTAAAAGAGAGTGTGTTATATTTTATACAATTAGAATAAGGAAATTTTAATGAATTATTCTATACTCGAGAATTTCGAAATTTTTCGATTTTAATACTCAAAAATAAGACTTATGCATGTATCTGGTTTTCTTATATTTTTTAATTGAGAAAATAATTTGTTTAGTTGTAAATGTTGAGAATGAGTTATGGTTACATACATTTTATGTTTTTTGGGGAAATTTATTATAGTTATATATTTTCAAATTTGATATTTCTTAAAGTGAGGGTGTTAAATTTCGTACAACTTGAATTAGGGGATTAAAATGAATAATTTTATAGTTTGAAAATTTTGAAATTTTTCGATTTTGATACTCAGTAATACAACCTATGAATGTATTCTTGTTTTTATTATATTTTTTACTTCAGAAAATCATTTTTTTAATTTTAAATTTTCAAAATGAGCTATGTTATGTTTTTTTCGAAATTTTTCAGGGTTAAATATTTTCAGATTATTAAAATAGTGGGTGTTAAATTTTGTACAATTAGAATTAGGAGATAATAATTAATAATTCTATAGCTCAAGAATTTTGAAATTGTTCGATTTTGGCGATTGAAATAAAAAAGTAGAAATTCTCGTGTTCTCTAGATTTTACGAGAATTTCATACTTCCAAATTGTATAATTATATAAGTAAAGATTTTAAATTTTGTTGATTTATAATTGTTGGATTCATATGAAAAATTCTGTCGTTTCATAATTTTGAAATTCGTTAGTTTTTATACTCAAAAATAAAACTTGTAAAATTCATGTACATTATTACAATTTCATATGTTCAGATTTTAGGTACCTAAAAAAAATTAAAGTTTCCAATTTTTTTTTTATAATTATGCTATTAATGTGGACAATTCTACAATATGAGACGTGTTAGATTAATATTTTTGATTCTCGAAAATAAGACTTGAAAAAGAATTCTGGTTTTTCTAATGTTTGAAGATTGGAAAAGAAAATTATCAATATTTATGCTCCTTGAAATAGAAAAATTACAGTATAAGATTTTCAGATTTGATGTTTATAAAATTGAAAATGTTGAGTTTTTTTATTCCTAATTATGAGAATGATATACAGAACTCTGTGAGTTGAAGATTTATCAATAAAAATGAAAAGAACAAAATTCATATAATAAATCATATTGAATTTTGAAACTGACAGTAAAATAAATTTATTAAGGATTCCAAGTAATATATTATTTTAGTTTAATACGTTAATTTAATTAATAATATATAAAAAAAAGTTTTATATTTAAGTTTAAACTTAAGTAACTTTTTGTAATGTTATTACAGAAAGAAAAATATGGAATGAACGTGTGCGGCGAGGGCGGGGAATATGAGACTTTTACTTTGGACTGCCCGTTGTATATAAAGAGTATTGTAATGTAAGTTGCTGTTTATGGAAATTGTTACTAATTTATTAACTCATTGCTAACTAATTTTTTACTAAAAATAAAATAAAGAAGTAAAAATTAATTAAATTAAATTAATCAAATAAATAAAATTCCATTAAATAATTAAAAAAGAAATAAAAGACAACAACAAAAATAAAAAAATAACAAATTAAAATTAAAAAAGAAATTAATTAAATAAAGTTAAAGAAAATAAAAATTAATCAAAGAAATTGTTAACTAATAGTTTGTTTTTTTTTCAGCGATGATTATGAAAGTATAGATCTTTCAAATGACAACATTGTGCCCGTTGCTTATATAAATTTTAGGAAAATGCATCTGCAGCCGAAAAATGTAAGTATTCAAAAATCTGATTTTTTGAACTTGACTATTTAAGCTCTAAGTTTTTGACATTTTCCAGATTTAAATTCGTATTTACGTAATTTTTCTTTTGTGTTCTGAATATCATAAAATATAAAAGGATAACATGAAAATTTGTAATTAACTTTTATGTGTTAAATTATTTTTATTATTATTATTTACGATAATTCATTATTTTTAATAATAATAAAAATTAAATTGATGTGTTTAATTTGTGTTAAAAAAAAAATTTTTTTGGTAGAACGGCGCGGAATTGCTGACTTTACAAGAAAGGTTGAAAAGCGTTTGCGTTAAAGCACCATATGACTACATTTCTGAAATAGTTGGCCCAGAATTACAAGATGGATGCAATTTATCGGACGACGAAGTCGAGGATCAAGATCAAGACGCGAAAAGTTTAACGACGTCAGATTCGGGTAATTTTTCAATCTAAAAAAATAAACGTACTTTAATATGTTTAATATGTGCGTTTTTCGAAAAAGTTGAATAATACTACAGGAAATTCAAGTTTTTAAAATCGTGTTCAACAGGTCAGTTTAGTCCTCCAAGTCCAATGGAAGTGATATACGAAAAGGAGGATTATCCGGATAATCCTACTGTCAATAAAAACCGAAGCGGTTGGTACTGGTTCGGTGGAATCGCTGGCAAGAGTCCGGAGCCAATAAACGCAATGGAAGAAGCCCTGGACAAACTAAGCAGTAGGTAAACCTTAACTTTTTTTTTTTGTTTCGTTGCAAAAATATAGATGTGTATTTCATTGCCAGAAAAAAATCAAGAATAATGAAATACTTTTTTCAAATAGAAACGTTTTAACCTCAAAGTATGGAAATCGGATGAAAACAGATTTTTAAATTGAAGAAAAATGTGTTGATTGTAGGGGTGTGCGGGATAGAGAATTTCACGGGTCGGGAAATTTTACATGGGGTCGAGGTGGATACCGAGTTTTTCGGAAAATCCCGAAAAATCTGGGGAATCTTTGAAAAAGTTCGGAAAATTTGAGTAATCACGAGAATTTCGAGAATCTTGGGAAGTTTGGGCATCTAGAGAATCCAGGAATTCTGAAAAATCTCGTAATTTCGATAACTCCTTAATTATAGAAATTTTGGGATTGTAGAGTATTTAAATATCTAGTAAAATCTATTAAGTAAAAAAAAAGAAATTATTTAGTAAAATGTAGGACTCATAAGAATTTGGAACGCTATAAAATTCGGGAAACTCGAAAATGTCGAGAAATCCCGAAAATGTCGAAAAATCTTGAAAATTTCAGGAAATCCTGTAAAATCTAGGGAATCTTTGAAAAGTTCGAAAAATTTGAGTAATCACGAGAATTTCAAGAATCCCGAAAATTCCGAGAATTTTGAGAAGTTTGAGAATCCAGTAAATCCAGAACTTTCGATAACTCCTCAACTATTTAAATTATTTAAATGTTGGAAATTGTTGGAGAAAGAAATACCGAAAAATTGACGAAACACAAGAATTTGGCAAGTTATAAAATTTCAGGAATGCTATAAAATTCGGGAAACTCGAAAAGTGCGGGAAATCCCGAAAAATCTGAGGAATCTTTGAAAAGTTCGGAAAATTTGAGTAATCAATGGAATTTCAAGAATCAAGAGAATCTTGAGAAGTTGGGAATCTAGAGAATTCAAGAATTTCGAAAAATCTAGTACTTTCGATAACTCCTTAACTATAGAAATTTTGGGATTGTAGAGTACTGAAATATCTAGTAAAATCTATCTAGTATAAAAAAAGAAATTATTTAGTAAAATTTAGGACTCTCAAGAATTTGGAACGCTCTAAAATATCAGGAATGCTATAAAATTCGGGGAACTCGAAAATGTCAGGAAATCCCGAAAATGTCGAGAAATCCCGAAAAATCTAGGGAATCTTTAGAAAGCTCGGAAAATTTGAGTAATCACGAGAATTTCGAGAATCTAGAGAATCCAGAAATTCCGATAACTCCTCAACTATTTAAATGTTGGAAATAATTGGAGAAAAAAATACCGAAAAATTTACGAAACACGAGAATTTGGCAAGTTATACAATTTCAGGAATGCTATAAAATTCGGGAAATTCGAAAAATTCGGGAAATCCCCAAAATTTCTAAAATCTTAAGAAGTTTGGGGATCTAGAGAATCCAATAATTCCGAAAAATCTAGTAATTCCGATAACTCCTTAACTATAGAAATTTTGGGATTGTAGAGTACTTACTTAAATATCTAGTAACAATGAGAAATTATTTAGTAAAATTTAGGAATCACAAGAATTGAGAACGCTCTGAATTTAAGGAATGTTATAAAATTCGGGAATCTTAAAAAGTCTGGGAAATCCCGAAAATTTCGAAAATCTTGAAAAGTTTGGGAATCTAGAGAATCTAGGAATTTCAAAAAATCTAATAATTTATTCTACATATCTAATATTTACAATGTAACCGAAATTTCAAATGACATACAAAATTCGAGTCATCGCCTAGAGAATATAAGTTAATAGTGATTCAAAGATTTTTTCGAAATATTTATGAAATTAACAACTTGACCGAAACAAAATGTAATAATCTTGTAGATCTTAATTTTTTTGAATGAAATAACTTCAGGATAAAATGGAAATCAGGATTTTCGAAAATTCACAGATTTTTGGAGAAAAAATTAGCGAAAAATTTACGAATCACAAGAATTTGGCACGCTATAAAATTTCAGGAATGCTATAAAATTCGGGAAACTCGAAAAGTCTAGGAAATCCCGAAAATGTCGGAAAATCCCGAAAAATCAAGGGAATATTCGAAAATTTCAGAAAATTTGAGTAATCACGAGAATTTCAAGAAATCCGAAAATTTCGAAAATCCAAAGTTTAGGAATCTATAGAGAATCCAGGAATTCCGAAAAATCTAGTAATTTATTTTATCTCTTATTTATACGATGTAATCGAAATCTCAAATTACATAAAAAATTCGAGTTGTCGCCTAGAGGATACAAGTTGATAGTGATACAGAGATTTTTTCGAAATATATTTATGAAATTAACAACTTGACGGAAATAAAATGTAAGAATCTTGTAGATCTTAACTTTTTTGAATGAAAAAACTTTAGGATAAAATGGGGATCAGGATTGATAAGGATTTTCGAAAATTTATAGATTTTTAGAGAAAGAACTATACAGAAAAATTTACGAATTACAAGAATTTAGCTCGCTGTTAAATTTCAGGAATGCTATAAAATTCGAGAAACTCGAAAAGACTGGGAAATCCCGAAAATTTCGGGAAACACCGAAAATGTCAAGATATCCCGAAAAATCTAGTAATTTATTCTACATATCTAATATTTACGATGTTACCGGAATTTCAAATGACATAAAAAATTCGAGTCGTCGCCTAGAGAATATAAGTTAATAGTGATTTAGAGATTTTTTCGAAATATTTATGAAATTAACAACTTGACCGAAACAAAATGTAATAATCTTGTAGATCTTAATTTTTTTGAATGAAAAAACTTCAGAATAAATAATGGAAATCAGGATTTTCGAAAATTCACAGATTTTTGGAGAAAAAACTACATAGTATAACAGGTTGGCTGATAAGTCCCCGGTCTGACACATAGATGGCGTCGCTAGTATTAAATGCATATTATTTTTATATAGTACCAACCTTCAAA
>JAPYZL010169215.1:0-11425 GCA_030522825.1 Platygaster orseoliae
GGCAAGTACTTTGAATAAAATTCTTTTTTGCTTTCTACATGAAACAAATGTGTTTTTATTATTAAAAAACAGCGGATTTAAGCTTATATACCTGGTAAGTAATTTTATTTTTATGTATAAATTATCTAAACAAATTCAAATTTGATATCGTAGTTTTTCATTATTTCATTTTCATATCGAAATTACCATATCTTTTCTGTCGTGCAAGAAGAACCTCATTCAATTTTCGCAACTCTTCGCGTACCCAAGAGGGAATCTTGTCGCGGGAAATTCATTCGAATTCATTGTGACCACGATCGCGGTCGATCCATTTCAGGGCATTACGGCAGCGATCCGAACCAGCATCGGAACTGCAAATGAACCCCTGGGAAGGATTATGATATCGAGTTGCATTCCCTTAAAGGCACGATAATCGTAACAGCCTACTCTCCCGGAAATTTCGACGAGCTTTCGGAAAACATGGCCGACCCGACACAAATAGTTCATTTATCAAGCGAACGTGGACATTGAAAGATAAAAGTCCAAATGAAGCGTGTAAGAGTTCCGAACGACCTTTTACGATCACCAGGAAAATTTTTTTTATCACTCGATGGCGTTATGTACGATTGAAATAGAGATTAGCTGAATCAACAAAAAAATAAGCTACTGCTGCGAAAAAATTCGTTCATACAGTAAATCTTTTAAAAAGGGTTTTTGGATTCAAAGTTATTTGTTCAGATATGAGATTAATTCTACTAAAGCTTAGGTTGGTCACATGAATCTGTATAAGGTTCCGCATACCCTTGAGTGTCTTGCATTATTATGTACACCGCGCATCGTCATATACGGCTGAAAAGGCACTTTTGTTAAGAAGGCGTTGTGACGTAATCCCATCACAATGACGCTTTATTGTACTCGTTGCACCTGAACCGTGCGTTTATATGACATCGCAGTTCTCGAGCCACTTCAAACTCCATCGCGGGTATTTACTCAGGCGCCGATGCATCTTATTAAATGCGCACATAAATGACACTCACGGTGGTGCTTTGAAAACAAACTTTGCCAAGTCGCGATCGATAAATGTGTATATACGAGGATGAACATAAGGTTTTTTTGTCATTATCGGTAAATCGGTGTTTTTCTTTATGGTTTCTACTCCAACTTTTGACTGAAAAGTTTAATGATTTGCCAGACAAAAACTTTTTTTTTGCAATTTGTAGATATTTTAATTAATTACATATACATTTTGGTAATATTTTTGAAAGTTAGCGTTTTCCAATGTCAAAAAGTTACTTTTGTCCAATTTTAGAGACATGGCACGATTCGAAGCGCGAGCGTTGTAATCAAATCCGTTAAAAAAACAAACAAATAAACTCATGGAAAACTTTGCTCGAACCAATTCCATCACTTTGCGGTTTAATTACATGCCTCCATTCGACGCGTCCGTTTTCTGTTTCGCGCAGAAACCGTGTCAAGAGAATAATCTCAAAGGGGATTCGATCGATAATTTCAACGCTGTTCCTGCGACTGAAATTGAAACGTGACATAAAATCAAGTTGAACAGAATAATAATGTGAAAATTTTTTCTCTTCAGAAATATTATTAGTTCTTGTTTAGTGAACATGACAAAACAAAAATCAGTTAACACCAACTCCAATGTCGAAGAGAACAGTAAAAGGCCATGGTTTGTGATTAAACAAAACATCGGTGACTCGCAAAATTGATACTTGTGTGCCACAATGTGCAATTTGCCAGGTGACTCGATTCGCGTATTCATTCATTAGCGCACCAACGTCACACGTATTCCGCTGGCACTGGCTCGCGCAGATACGCGGTACTGAAATAAGGGTACGATTTAAACGATTTAGACAGGTTTATAATCCGTTTAATAGACAGCGAACGAGAGTTGAACTCGATTTCGCCATTCGCGTTCGATTCTATCAGATAACGCGTGCGAAAAAAAGCATTAATCCTTGGTGATCCGGAATGAAAAGGTCGTGACAATAGTATATTACACTACGAGGTGAGAAAGAGAGAGACTATGAATGAGTTTATCCGAAAATTGCCCAATTTACAAACTGTAAAAATATATACTGAAATATAATACTACATCCACGAGTTTTTTTATAATTTTTTTGAACAAAAATATTTCTCACGTTTATAAAAATGTGAAATTGAACAGTTTTTAATGAAGAGTGTGGATTTACTTATGAGTTTCAATTGCAACTTATCCTTTTCTTAAGGCTCATCTTAGACATTTAAAACAATCACTGTTAATACAATTTATTGTACGATTTGTTGTTTGCTTTTGATTTTGTTAACTAACTTGCATGATTATTTCATACTCCTGTATTGATCATATTGAAAATAGCAACTTCTAATGCAATAAAAAGCAAGCAACAGTTTGTAACAAACTTGTAATTATGTACAAACTGAGCCTTTTTTTACGTTCAGAAGTTATTGATTTGATACTGATACTGATATATATCGATACCGAATTCTGTTGATACTTAACATCCCTAAATTTCAGATAGCTTTTCTTCGTACTCTCTCAGTTTGAATTAGTGAAAATTTTACCAATTCAATTAGTAGGTGAGTTATTGACCATCGAATTAGTGGAATTCCACAAGTTAGCTGAAGAAATAGTCAAATTCTACAACATGAATTAATGATTTATAAGTTTACCTTTCAATTAGTGATATTTTTGAAACGACTTAACAATTATTGAAATTATTACTAATGTGATAATTAACATTTTCACTAACCACATTAGTTATTTCAAATTTTAAGTAACTAAAAAACTAATAGATTCTCACTATTTCAAAAAGTAATGTGATGGTTAAAGATGAAATAAGTAAAATTCAATACATGTGACCGAATATTCAGTAAATATTATACATATGGATAAGGAAATTTTTTCTTTTACTTTTTAAACAAATAAAAATAGTATATCAATAACAGTTCATGAAGTTAACACATTCCAACTTAATTTTATTAGGATTATATTCCATTTTCTGTGTTTGTAACATGTATTTGTAAATTTAACTTTTTAAATTTGAAATTTGCGCAAGTTTAACAAATGCTACATCATTTTTGGAATATTAATAAACATTGAAAAAAATCAAAAATCCTTCGAATTTTGGAAGATTTAAATAACTCGTCGAAACTATCAGTATGACTTATAATTTTCAAGCATCAGGATACAATTATTGTAAACAATGTAGAATATTCGAAAAAATTTCAACTTTTCGTAAAGACAATTTCTAAAGATATTTTACAAAATTCATAGAACATACTTTAACTAAAATAAAAAATTTCCCATTTTCTCCTTAGTTTCACTTTTCATAGTATTAACTGCCTCGAAAATTCTACCGATTTCCATCATTATTCCCATGCCAAAATAAAATACAAAGCTCATAACAAAAACCAAAAACTTTATCACGTTGCCTAAATTTCGTAATAACTTGGGAAATTACTTAAAAAATTACGTAAAATTTGCGAAAATTGAACAAATGTTACATAATTTCGAAAATTTATATTATTTTTTGTCATGTTCGAAATTTAGAAAATTTTTTGAATATTAAAAAGTATTAAAAATAATGAAAAATCTTACGAATTTTTAAAGATTTGAATAATTCCTCGAAAATACCAGTATGAATTTTTTAAGTGACTAATGAACTAATAGATTCTCACTATTTCAAATAGTAATTTGATGGTCGACGATCAAATAAGTATAATTCAATACGTGTGACCGAATATTTAGTAAATATTCTATGTATGGAGTAAAGAAATTTTTTCTTTTACTTTTTAAACAAATAAAAATAGTATACTCATAACAATTTATTAAGTTAACACATTAAAAGTAAATTTTATTAAGGTTCTATTCCATTTTCCGTGTTTGTAACATGTATTTGTAAATTTCACTTTATAAACTACGCACGCTTCAATTTTTTTTCATCACTTAAAAATTTTTTAATTTTTCTAATTTTTATTATATTTTTTTTATTTATTATATTTCATATTCTTTTCGATAAAAAATTTAACCAAAAAAAAATTACATTAGTAGCCTTTTTTGAATTTTCATTATTATTTATTATTGTATATTATAATCATTATTATCAATATATATTCTTTATTTTTATGATTATATATTATTTATTATAATATATTTATTATCATTATTTTATTATTATTATATTGAATATTTTTTTGTTAAAATTATTCAACAAAAAAAAAATTACATTAGTAGTTTCAAATTTTACTATACATTTAGTAGTATTTTTTAAGTGACTGATAAACGAATAGATTCTCACTATTTCAAAAAGTAATTTGATGGTCGACGATCAAATAAGTAGAATTGAATACATGTGACAGAATATTGAGTAAATATTCTATGTATGGAATAAAGAAATTTTTTCTTGTACTTTTTAAACAAATAAAAATTGTATAACAATAACAATTCATAAAGTTAACACATTCCAAATTAATTTTATTAAGATAATATATCCATTCTCCGTATTTGTAACATGTATTTGTAAATTTCGCCTTTTAAATTACGCACGCTTCCATTCTTTTTTTTTTCATCACTTAACAATTTTTTAATTTTTATAATTTTTATTAAATTTTCTTCAATTATTTTATTTTATATTTTTTATTATTATTAGTGATTACATTTATTGTAATAATTTTATTATTATTATATTTTACATTTTTTTGTTAAAATAATTGAACAAAAAAATTACATTAGTAGTTTTAAAAAATTTTTTTTATCAATTATCATTATTATCATATATTTTTTTTTATTTTTATGATTGTATATTATTTATTATTATATATTTATTATTAATATTTTATGATTATTATATTGCATTTTTTTGAAAATTATTTAACAAAAAAAATTACATGAGTAGTTTCAAATTCTACTATTCAGTTAATAGTATTTTTTAAGTGACTAATGAACCAACATAATTGCACTATTTCAAAAAGTACTTTGATGGTCGACGATCAAATAAGTAAAATTCAATACATGTGACAGAATATTTATTGAATATTCTATGTATGGAATAAAGAAATTTTTTCTTTTATTTTTTAAACAAATAAAAATTGTATAACAATAACAATTTATGAAGTTAACATATTTCATATTGATTTTATTAAGATTGTATTTCATTTTCCGTGTTTGTAACATGTATTTGTAAATTTCACATTTTTTCTGTGAACAATAAGAAAGTTTTCAATGAAAAAATCTTACCCCATAATTTTATTTTCCCCCCGAATAAAATTTTCGCGTGTACGAGAAACATCCACGTTAGCTTTCAGGGTCATGCACAACACCGTTCATTTTTCAAGCCGGCAAGAACGTATTGTCTCGAGAAATCGCTGCTCAGATTAAATTGAACATACTTCTTTTTCCAACGTAACTACGAAAAGTAAATGACTTTTATATCCGGAAGGATATCTCTTCTCCCACTCGCGAACGTGCCCGGGCAGCACGTTAAATCCCGCCTGAAATTGCATACGAGAGATAAGATATGAGGGTGATATGTGCATCGGAGACGCTTTGTAAATACGAAAGATGTAATCATCTCTCGCGATGCCTCTCGAAAAATTTCAGCGCAGCTCCGTACATCGGCTTTTTTTCTCCTTTTAGATCGTTTTTATCGAAACGTGGGAATCGCGAAGAAAAAAGTACCGAGGAGAGCTTATTTTGATAGGAAAAGATGTTTATGATTTTCGTTTTCAATATCAAGAAGAAAAGTTCTGGGGAATTTCCGAATAAAAATTTCAAAAGTTTCTACGTTTCTGATGTTGATGGAATAAATAGTTTATTATGCGAGATTGAAATTAATTTCTGAGAAATAATATTTATTCTTGGAACAGGTGTTAAAATGTCGCACTGTTCTGTAACGAGGACTGAATGTACATTACATCGCTTCTATTTTACTTTAAAAGTTTGGCGTACAAAGTTCACGAGAAATTCCGTACCTTCTCGCTCGATTTTCTAATCCGAGGCTGTTACTGCCATGATAATTGGACCCAAATTACAGCTCTCGAGCCTTTTGAAAATCTACTCTGACTTGTCTTTCTCGACTTACTTCCTCAGCGAAACTATGGATTTTTCCCTGATTTTCTGTTACAGCAACCAAAGATTGAGTTTGATTAACTATTTTTTGACTGTTATCACAATCTTACATGTTTTAATAATTTTCCATTTTAATTACATGTCTAACTTAGTTTGTTTACTTGGTAATTGTTGTATATTTCGAGAGTTCGCAAGAGAATCTTCATTATTTTGTAACTTTCCTCCCAGTTTTTCCTCGTGACTTTCACAAACAAGAATTAAAAGTCGTTGCGCCAAGTTCGTTACCGTCTAATTGAATGTAAAATTTTCTTAAAGTAAGTTCATGAAATTTTCGCTAGATTACGTCGTTCGTTAATTACCGCGTTCGCCATCAGATAAAACATGATTATGAAGTCTAATTTTACTGTGTCAACAATGATGGAGTTTGTAGTTGTGTGTGTAGAGTTCCAGAATTATTATCAAGTTCGCTTGATTGGCATATTCGAGGAAAACAGTATTTTTGTTTTGTAGAAAATAAACTTGTTAGAATGTGAATATTTCAATGGTTTGTATCATGGAAGTTTTTTTCGAATGTAGTCTTTAAAACTGAATCTGTCAAATACGAAAGATTTTCAGTCAAATCTGACATTTGACTACATTTTTTGTCATGTATATAGATGAAATCTGTTATCTTGGAAAAATAAAACTGTTACTTTGAAATTGAAAATCATTGCATCAAAATATTAAAAAAATAAAAAATGATCGCATTCGTTGACATTTTGGATTATTATCGATTTTCGAAAATTTTTATAAACATTTCAGAAAAAGATACTCAAATTTATGAAATCAGTAAAACTTTCCATCTTGTCAAAAAAATTCCTTATTGTCCTTGCACGAAACAAATTTTTATAATTTTCGGTCATTTACGATTTACTGACTTGACAATAGTTTTTATTTTTCTATAATACTAAAATATTAATTTTTAAATAGTTTAACTTTCCAAATATATAAATATAGTCAAAAAATTTTCGGCCTTTTTTAATTCACGATATTTTTTCAATATTCAACAAAAAATGAGAGTTAAATGATCAAATTTTCTTTATTCGGTACATGAATTATAAAGCTACTAAATGATGAAATAATAAGTAGATTCAAAAATGGAATAAATTTAAAGAATTCAAGGAAATATAATTCATTTACAACGCAATAAAAAACATTAAAAAAATATATGATGATTTCCTAATTTATTGTTGAATGAATTACTCAATAGATTCATGAATTCATAAATTACTTGCTAAATTATTCATGGTAATTATATATATGTATGTTATTTATGTACGAATTTTAAGGAATATTGATACTATAAAATTTTATTGAAATTTCAATCATAACTTGTTTAGAACAAAATATCGTTGAATGGAAAAAATCACTTTTGTATAACTTTGTTATTTATTATCTAATAATAGAGTATTTCATCCAAAAAAGTTTCCAATTTTTTTTTCAATTAATGAATTCATAGTTTATTTAATGAATTTTATTGCATCAAAATATTAAAAAAAAAAAATTTATCGTATTCGTTGACATTTTGGATTATTATCGACTTTCGGAAATTTTTATTAACAGTTCAGAAAAAAATACTCAAATTTATGAAATCAGTAAAACTTTTTATCTTGTCAATAAAATTCCTTTTTGTCTTTACACGAAACAAATGTTTATCAGTTTCGGGCATTTCAGATCTCCTGACTTGACAATAGTTTTTATTTTTCTATAATACTAATATATTTCTTTCAAATGGTTTAACTGTCTAAATATGTATAGTCAAAAAATTTTCGGATATTTGTAATTTACGATATTTTTTCAATATTTTACGAAAAATGATAGTTGAAGGAATAAATTGTCTTCATTCGGCACATGAATTATGAAGTTATTAAATAATAAAATAATTAGTAGATTCAAAAGTGGAATAAATATAAAGAGTTATTAGAAATATAATTCATATATAACGAAATAAAAAATAATCAAAGAATATATAATAATTTTTCAATTTATTGTTCAATAAAAATACTCAATAAATTCGTAAATTCATGAATTACTTGCTAAATTATTTATAATAATTATATATATGCATGTTTTTTATGTACGAATTTTAAGAAATATTGATACTATAAAATTTTATTGAAATTTCAATCATAACTCGTTTAAAACAAGATACCATTGAATAAAAAAAATCACTTGTATAACTTCGTTATTAATTATCTAAGAATAGAGTATTTCATCAAGAAAAATTTCTAATTTTTTTTTAAATTAATGAATTTATTTTTTATTAAATAAATTTTATTGCATCCAAATATTAAACAAAAAATTGATCGTATTTGTTGACATTTTGGATTATTATCGATTTTCGAAAATTTTTATAAACATTTCAGAAAAAGATACTCAAATTTATGAAATCAGTAAAACTTTCTATCTTGTCAATAAGATTCTTTTTTGTCCTTATCCAAAATTTTTTTAAAATTTTCGGGCATTTAAGATTTCCTGACTTGAAAACAGTTTTTATTTTTCTATAATACTCATTTATTTATTTTCAAATAGTTTAACAGTCGAAATATTTATAGTCAAAACATTTTCGGACATTTTTAATTTATGAAGTTTTTAACAGATATTTAACGAAAAATGAGAGTTTATTGAAAAAATTTCTTCAATCGACACATGAATTGTGAAATAAATGAGGAAATAATTGGCAGATTCAAAAATGGAAGATATATTATTCATTTCCAACGAAATAAAAAACAATGAAAAAATATATGATAATTTCTTAATTTATTGTTCAATAAATCACTTAATGAATTCAAGAATTTATGAATTGCTTGCCAAATTATTCATGATAATTATGTATATAAGTATGTTATTTATGTACAAATTAAAAAAAATATTGATACATACTATAAAATTTTATTGAAATTTCAATCATTGCTCTTTCAAAACAAGGTATTGTTGAATAAAGGAAAATTACTTTTTCATAATTTTATTATTAATTATTTAATAAAAGAGTGTTTCATTTAAAAAAATTTTGATTTTTTTTTCAATTATAGAATTCATCATTTTTTATTTATAGTTTCATTTTTGTCTGTTCATTTCTACCAAATTTTACAAGCGTATGTTTATAAATTCCAGAATGAATGACATAACTATTTATTATACAATAAGTTAATCGGTAATATCAAAGAAATATATTTCAACAAATGCTGTCAGTCTTGTTCTCGTAAAGTTTGTTTATAGGGCTGTGGAATTTCGATTGATTTGCAACAGATTCAATCAGTGACGTTTTTACTGACGAATCTGTCAATATGGCGAGAACAACATATTTTTCAGTCGAATCATCACTGACAGATTCAATTAATTAAAATTTTACTGGTTCAGATTTAGATAATAGATTCATAGTATTACCTGTACTAATGGTTATACCAAGTTAACTACTTTTTGGAGTTTTTGTCGGGAAAATGGAAAGTGACCACCATCAAATATATTGTCTTAAAATTCACTATTTCTTCTAAAATTACTGATTACTCGAGGTTTTCATATGTTCTTGAACAATCAATGACGAACACAAAAATTTTTCAACATGATGGAGTTTATAGAAGTGTGTCCAGAGTTTCGGAATTATTATCAAATTCGCTTGATTTACATATTTGACAATAACAGTATTTTTGTTTCGTATAAAATGAACTTATTGAAATGAGAAAATTTCATATAATTTAATAATATACAATAAGATAATGGATTTTTTGTCGGGATAATGGTCTGTCGTGATTTTGCAGTCGGGAAAATGGAAAGTAACCATCAAAAATATTGTCTCAAAATCGACTATTTCTCCCAAAACTACAAACGCCTTCGAACAATCAATCACGAACAAAAATTTTTTTCTAAAATAAACTAAAAAAACGCAGTCAAAACTCGTTAGCAACGTAATTACGTACAACTTGAAAGCTCGCACCCCGAAAACGCTTTCGCAGCTGCTTGGTGCGAAAAAGCACACGCGTTGACTTGGCGTAAATGAACAAAACGATGCTGTAGAGCTTTGGGAAAGCTCACTATTACGCCGCAGTCAGTTGCGGGGATCAAGGATTCCGCGGCGTCATCTCGCATTTCGCGGGTTGAGCGCGTTCTAGCAGCTCGGGAGCGACGACACATGCACCCGGGGACACCAGGAGAAGCCGCTCCATGAAACTTGCGAACAATGCCACCGCATCCGGAAGCTTGCCGGATCCAGGCCCGCCCGGCATCGCTCTTATGATTACCGCAAACAACAACAATGAAGCCCGCCACTTGCATTAGTGGTTAAATTTTAATCATCCCTGAGCGACCAACTTTTCCCGCCGAGTCTTCATTAAATTCCGCTCGAGATGTTTCACCCGAAATTGACACCCCTTTTTATTCGATTTTGAACTTGTCATTATGATGAATGTGATTAATGTGATTAATGTTCTAATGAAGATGTATCATGGAAGTTATGTCGAATTGAATGAACAACAATAAAAAGTTCCGTATTTGTTCATTTAGAGTTGTTTTAGTACATATTTCGTCGATATTCACTAGTGGCCCAACCTAGACTACAATGGCCCAACCTAGACTATGACTGTCCAAACTTTCAAATGAGACGTCAACATTGAGAATATTCGAATATAAACAAAAGAATCAGGGCAAATTTTAAAAGTGGCCCAACCTTGACGACATTCCCCTAATTTTATTAGACTCCAACAAATTTCGTTTTATCGATCCATCATTTTCCAGTACCATCCCAGAACCTAACAGAATTGCCATGAAAAAAAATTTTCACAAACCCTTTATATCGGAAATGGGTTCGAGCAAGTACGTAGCTGATGAAATTACTCCCGGGAACTGGCAACTCGCTAAATTGAAAACAAAAGAAAAGCCAATTGTTCCCCGAACTCCAAACTTCATTTCCGAGCTCCAACTTTCAATCGAGAAATAAACAACAATCAAAGCAACTCTGCATTGTTACTTAATTCTGTGGAAGTCAGTCTTTTCAAGATATTCGCGCTGCAACTTTCAGAGCCATTCAACGGATCAATGATTGCGAGATTTTTCAATGCTCTCGAGTTTCAATGACTGTAACATTGCGAAAAAGGATGCGACAGCTCATTACAAACAAAGGTATATTTGTTTAAACTTGGCCTTAATGTCGATTGAAGAGAAGTAAGCTAATTTCATCTCAGTTTCTTTCAAACATAAAATAACGTCTCGAAATGTTGTAGAATGCATCAGCTTTTAAGGGGGGAGACCTACCTAAACGGCTGAAATCGGTCTCAAACTTTGCGCGTGGATTGCGGGAAAACTATTAATGATATGAACCCCAAATTTGGC
>JAPYZL010169218.1:0-11344 GCA_030522825.1 Platygaster orseoliae
TAGAAGAAGTTTGTGAATGTGTTCAAAAATTACTTAATTTTTAAATCAAAAATCACGAAAAGCACAAAAAATTTACGCAGGTGTACATGTACAACAATGCACAATATTGTATATACATAAAAATTTTTGCTATCTCTTTTCGACCATTAAAAGCCTGGAAAACACGAATTTCCCGAAATTACAAGAACATCCGATTCTGTCCGATTTAATGACATGGGAGCTTCAAAAACATGAGAAACTTCAAACGGGCAATACTTTTATGTTTTCAAACAAAACAAATCGATGAATCATGAATGATGACTCAATATTCAGTCACAAACTTTTATTCTTGCCCATACCTTTCCTTCAATGGGCAAACGACACTTTTATGACTTGCTTATCTTTTGTATTCAAGTATATTAGACGAAACCCACCTCACCCAATTCAAAATTTTCCCTAAGAGCACGAGTGGACAAGATAACAATCCTGTTTGTTTTCGGACTGAAAAATTATCGGGATTCCCNCGGACTGAAAAATTATCGGGATTCCCAATAATTTTTATTTTCGGGATTTTTCGGGTAGTTCGGGTATTTTGGGCTTTTCGGGACCCGATGCAGACCTCTGATGGGAATCTAACGGATCTTTCGAGCGAATCGAAGATAAATCTGGAGGTTTTGTTTTGTCGGAATGAATGAGTGAATATCCTGGGAAAGCAGAAGTCAGGATTTTAGACATCGTCAGTTTTGAGTGGATGAGAACTGAGTGATGTGAATATTGTGAATCGATGTATTAAAGAGAGGGATTACGACAATTATAATAATAATTTTGATATTTTTCTGAGAGGAACGTTTTTAAATAAATCAGATGTCATCAAAGGCATTAAAGATGCTAAGACATTTAAGAAGCTGATGAATAATATTATAAACATAATATTGTAACAATACAATACATAACAACAATAATATTGTAAAAATTTTGTACTTGAAACCTTAGAAATTACAGAAATTTAAAGAATATTGAAAAAATGTGGAATCTCTGAAATGGATTTCAATAAAGTCGTGAAATGACGAAAATTATCACTTATTTACTGAAAGAACTTGGTAACATGAACACGTTTATTTTTTCTATAATTTTATATACTTATAAAATAAGTACAATACTAGCTTCAGAAGAATTTTTTTAATGAACAGAACTCTAAATATGAATGTTTGACTGCATAACAAAGAAAATCAAATTTGTAAAATTTTTTCAGACTAGGAAATGATTAAAAAAAGTTAAGTATTGAAAAATACTAAGTAGTCCAAGTACTGTCATTCTATAAAAACTTTGAAACAAAATTCCTTATTTCGACATGATCTTACTTATTGATCTGCAAAAAATTACACCTATACAAATAAACACATAATAAACAAATTCGTAATTTTCCTCAATTTTATTCTAAACGACAAAACAGAAAACGGAATGTCCAACAAAAACCATAGAAAAAGGAACCCGCGGCGAAATCTTTTCCAAGGAGACGCAAAACTCTCCAAAAAGTGCCGCTTGGACAAGAAGAGGGAAAAACGACAGCCGGTGTAAACGTCGTCGTCCATTACGGGCACGAGAAAGTTTCGGAATATTCGATAGACGCGCCCGTGGAATCTTTTCTTGCAAAGAGTTTGAGGGAAAAGAAGGAATGATAGTAAACAAAACAAAAAAATACATATAAAAAAGAAAAAAGTTTATGTCCGAGTAAACCCGTTTGGCCGTTAGCAGAGTCCCTCGAGCGCGGTCCAACCGCTGCTCCTCCCCGGTGTTCTTTTGCTCTTGCGAGCTTGTACACTGACCTATATTCGCCGGAACCGGGTCTCCTCGAACCACGAGACTATAGCCCCACTAGCCTGGAGAGCTCCGAGCGACAGGCGAAACCACCCACGACTCCACCCCCAACCCCCTGCCCCTGAACAACTTGTTCGATGTGATGCGAGCATTTTTTCGAATTGTCAATCCTATATTTTCAGGGTTATTTGGACTTGATTAACACGTAAAAATGAATAGATCTTTTGATATGTACATGAGATCTACTCAAGTAGATCTATAGAGATCCCAGATTTGGGTACATCTTTAAAGATCTACGTAGATCTACATAGATCTATAGAGATCTGCCTAGATATACTTAAATCTACAAAGATCTACCATCAGATATATGAAAATGACCAAAATCAACAAATAGATCTATAAAGATCTTCATAGATCTACCAGCAGATGCATGGAAATGACCGAGATCAACAAATAGATCTGTGAAGATCTTCGTAGATCTACCAACAGATCTATAGAAATCAACCGAGATCTACAAGTAGATCTACGAAAGTATGCGGAGATCTAGTAGTACATCTATAAGAATCTATGGTGATCTACGAGTAGATATACAGAGATCTACCTGTAGATCTATGTAAATCTACGGTTATCTATTATAAGATCAAATGAGACCTATAGACATCTGTAGTAGATATCTAAAGATCTCCTACAGATATCCAGAGATCTATTGTAGATATCCAGATATCTACTCATTTTTACGCTGGTGTAGTTCAAATTAGTCAAATTTTTACTATAAGAAATAGTAACACGTGTTATTACTAACAAAAAAGTCATATTTTGAGATTTGACTACGCAACCAGTAGGAATTCGACAACAAAGTTTAATTTTTCACTAATTCCAAATGGTCGTGCATTTTTACTATTTCATAGTCACGCTTTTTTACTATTTTCTTAGTCCAAATTTTTTTAACTAATCTAATAATTGTTCTTGACTGTTCGATTAGTTCATATACTCTGTTTTGAAAAAAAAAATAAATAAAATTTGTTTGTAATTGATTTCATAAAAACCTATCAAAATCCGATCACTAATTTGATAGCCATTATTAATATTAGATTAGTAATACAATGACTAAATCATTGGTAAAAATTGACTTCTGAATTAGTAATATTTGTCTTTTTCACACCTACAACATTTACTTGAATGAGTTATATTTGACTAATAATTCAAGTTAGAAATTCGTCATTTCTTACTTTTTCAAATAGTGAGCTGGTTTCACTGATTATGTTAGTAATTTTTAACTTTTTCTTAGTAACTGGATTCTTACTAATTCAAATAGTAAAAAATTACCATCAAATAATTAAATTTGACTAATTAGATCTAAGATAGCATATTTGAATACAAGCAAATAAATATCGTTTTTAGTCAAAGAAGCTACTTATTTACACCGTTGTGTTGCTTTAAATGCAATATTTGTTAACAGTTAAAAAATCTGTTTTTGGTCAAGAATGTGATTTGGTTACTATTAAAAAATCTGTACTTTAGCCAAAGGCATCCATTTTAATTCCAAGAAAATTAATGTTACATAGAAACTAACGCATATTAACAGTTACCGAATCTTATTTTTGATATAAACTATTGTATATGTTATCCGTGATTAAATTATTGTAAAATGTTATAAAATTGTAAATGAAGCAATGCCAGAAATTCTTTTTCTTTGTTTATAGTATTTTTATAGATTTTTAGAATTGTATGTTCTAAAATTCTAGATTTTTTAAATTTTAAAGAAAATTATATCCAGATAGTTTTTTCGTATAAAATGACTTCAAATATTCCTCGCACAGTTATTTTTAAATAAAATTTTCTGAAATTCCTTGATATTTATACAAATGTTGAGTACTTTTATACATTGATCTATAAATTTCTAGAACTCAATGCACTAGAATATAAATTATTTTGATCGATATTTAGTAATTTTATAGATATCTGAGAAAACCCATTTGTACAAATTAACATGTTTTGTAGTTTTCTGGTGTTTTCGTATTTTTATTTATTTATAAGATTTTGTCGCGTTTTCTGATATTTTTATACGCTTTTTTATACTTGTTACTCTAAAATTTGAAGTTTTATAAATTGTCAGTATTTGTTCAGATTTTTCAGAAAACGACTCTTTCATAAAACTTTTCTTCTTTTACAACTTCTTTAGAGTTTGTATGATTCGGAGAATTTTCTGGTATTTGTATGAATTCCTAGAATTTAATTTTCCAGGTACGAAAGTTTTGTTCAGTTTTTTAGCATTTTACGAAATTCTAGTTTTTAAGTTCAAACAATTTTTTACGTTTTACTGACCAGACATTCATCTTCAAAATTCTGCCAAATAAAAAATTATTTATTTTATTTTATTATAATTAAAATTAAATAATTAAAAATTAAAATTGTATTATTATTACTCGAACGATAATCATACTACAATAGATTGAAAAAAAATTACATTTTTTTTTACTCCAGTTAGTAACCCCTTAAAAGAAAATTTATTATTTCTGAATGATCTGCACATTATACAGTAAAAATTAAATTGTCCTAATCATAACTGCCTAATATTGCAATAAATTATATTTACTCATGTGTACTTACGATTTATTCTAATAAAGATGAAAATTTGCGATTTAGAAAATATTAATATCACAAATTTTTTTACATCCAACATTTTTAATTTTTATTTGTTGAATCTATACCTATTTGTTTATTTCTGAACTTTTGCAACTTTTTTACTTTGATGTGAATATTATAAAATAATCGTCATCGAAAATTTATAAAATTAAAAACTGAATAATAATGGTAAGAATAAATTCTGAACTCATCAACGCATAGATGAATAAAAATGCAGTGAATTCTTTTTTTTTGTTATCAAATATTTACAGTTTTCAAAATTTCTCAAGTAAAATATTAAAATTTAGAAGAAAAAACTTAAAATATATCAAACTTTGAATCCTGGAGCATCGAATCGTATAAATATGAATATTCACAAAAATACTGAAAAATATTCCAAAGTGTATCAATACCGAAAAAATACGAACAATCATAAAAGTACTATAAATTCATACAAGAAATCTGTGAAGAAACTGTTTGCCGAACAATTTATTGAAATTCTACAAATATTCTTAATTTTTTATTGTAGAGCATCAAATTCTTAGAATCAATATTGCAATTTATAGAAATACTAGAAATGTATATAAATACAAAAAAAATCTAACGAACTTTTACAAATAGAAAAAAAAAGTTGTCAAAACACTGCAGTCCATAAATTACTACAAATGTATGTGCACATAATTTTATCAAAAGTCTATAAAAATCTGAATCCTGGAGAATCGAATTTTAGTATATCTATGGAGAAATCTGTAAAACATAAAGTTATTTTTAAAATATGAATATCAAAAAAACGAATACTTAGATCATATAAGAAAAAAGACGAATTTCAAAAAATAAAAGTTTAAGCATGGTAAATTGATTCCAAAGGTGTATGATGTTAGAATAAATATATATTGATACGTTGAAAAATACACAGATGACGTATGTATATTTTCATTTTTTTTTATATTTGGGTTTGTGTCTTTTCCTTGAAAAAACTCATAACGAAATAAAACTCAATCCAAAACTCGCGAAAGTTTGTTCTTTGATAAATCAGTGATTGACTGGCCACTGAAAATCAGTAAACTTTCCACTGATTGGCAATCAAAAAATTTTTTACATCTTAAAACCTAAAAACTCAGTAGGATTTATCTCAAATAAAAGGAACTCTCTCGTTCTAAGACTCTGCATTCGAGTACACCGACAACGATTTTCAAGGCATTCGCTTGAAAAGCGATACAAAATTCCAAACAACGTGCACTCCCATTCGCATATAAATATTTTAGTCACGTGAAAATCCGGAATGCAAAAAGCCCAAGAAGAAGTAGGATTATTTTCGTCTGACACTGAGAAAACAGTTGCTCGTCGAATCCCTAATTACACCCGGAATTCGCTACTCGCTAAAACGCGACGAGAAGCAAATTATGAAAATTAAATGGGGCCCTGGATTGCGCCGTGTCGCCTGGCGAAATTCTCTTTTCGCGAGGGGCTGGCAAATTTTAATCACGCCGCGGAAATCGAGGTACAATGTTCATCTCGGAATCTCGCTTCCTCGTTAGTTAGATGATCGGTCGAGCTTAGAAAATCACGAAGCTCTATCCTCGTTCGGAGTGAATGCGACCACGGACGTGAAAAGCTCCCGGGTGTTTGTGCAGACTCTGAGGCTTTTCATGAAAGATGCACGAGAGCGAACGAGCCTCGCGTGGTTTAACTGCCCCACTTGCTTTTCCCATCAATATTCATTTCCTCGATTTCCCGAGATATATTTCTTCCGCACGATTCCGGATTCATTGATTTCCACAGCATTTTTCGAGAGCTTACACCGCCGCTTTTTACTTTTCTGTGGACCCAAGGCGGCGTAAAATAAACGTGCATACCTCAATTCTCCTACATGCACTTCAATGCGTATTTTCAACGGCAAAAAGGATCTTTCAAAACATTTTTCACGATTTTTTTTTCGTCACTCTAGCATTTAGCGTTATAATAGCCTATTTTGATAAGTTGAGCGATTGCTTAATATAACGCGCTACAATAGATTTAACATTTGCGAAATATTGACAAAGTTATACATACATGGCCAGTTTTCTAGTCCACGAAAACACGTTGCGCAATTTACTTAGTTTCCGAAATCTTCAAAGGAGGCCAGTTACACAACAGTATCCCAGATAAAAATGAGTAGATATCTGGAGTCTACAATAGATCTCTGGATATCTCTAGAAGATCTTTGGATATCTACTATAGATATCTAAAGATCTCATTTGATCTTGTAATAGATAACCGTAGACTTACATAGATCTACAGGTAGATCTCTGTATATCTACTCGTAGATCACCATAGATTCTTAGATCTGTTGGTAGATCTACAAAGATCTTCATAGATCTATTTGTTGATATCGGTCATTTCCATGTATCTGCTGATAGGTTTATGAAGATATTTACAGATCTATTTGTTGATCTTGGTCATTTTCACATACTTGCTGGTAGATCTTTGAAGATTTACGTATATCTACAAGTAGATCTCTATCTTTCATCTCTCGCATCATCTATGCAGATCTCTATAGATCTATGTAGATCTACATAGATCTATAGAGATGTACCCAAATCCGGGATCTCTTTAGATCTACTTGAATAGATTTACAGTAGATCTCATGTAGATATCAAAAGATCTACAAATTTTTACCTGGGCGTTCACGTGAAAGAAATGACAAGTATTACTGCGCGCCGCCCAGATGACTGTGGGCCTTTTTAAATTATTACAATCTTTCTCGCACGCCCATTATAATAGCCTATTTTGATAGGTTGAGCGATTGCTTAATATAACGCGCTACAATAGGTTTAACATTTGCGAAATATTGACAAAATTGTACATAAATGGGCAGTTTTTTAGTCCACGAAAACATGTTGCGCAGTTTACTTGATTGATTTCCATAGATCTGTTGGTAGATCAACGAAGATCTTCATATATCTATTTGTTGATCTCGGTCTTTTCCACGCATCTGCTGGTAGAATTATGAAAATCTTTATAGATCTGCTTGTTGACCTTGGTCATTTTCATATATCTGCTGGTAGATCTTTGTAGATTTACTTAGATCTACAAGTAGATCTCTATCTTTCATCTCTCGCATCATCTATACAGATCTCTATGGATCTATGTAGATTTATGTAGATCTACTTGAGAAGATCTACAGTAGATCTTATGTAGATATCAAAAGATCTACTCATTTTTACCTGGATAGTGATGTAACGCTTTAACTGCCTAAGTGTTAATTAGTAAAATTAGTTAGTTCTTGCGAATTTATTATATAATGTAAATAATATCAATATTATATCATTTATTTCATAAAATGTTTAAAAAAATACATCATAAACATTTGATCTTCAAAGCGTATACTTTAAAATTGTTTGTTATGTTTTTTTGCAAAGGACTTTTCTACATTGTCGTTTAAAACACATTTATAATTAAAAACAATCCACGTTTTTTTCACCAACTACTCAAATTACAAGAAAAAAATCATGTAATTTCCATTTATTTACTCTTCTATCACAGTATCGTATAATTAATTAGATGTGAAAACTATTTTGTGCACTTTTACGTAAAATACAATGCTTCAATTACCCCACAAAATCCATTAAAAATTTTCCCAATAAAGAGCATTCAACACAGCACATTCTACTGGAAAATTCACGCTTGGAAAATTAATTTCTTCTACGCCACGAGTCAAAGGCTCGCTCATTTTGGCACTTTGTGAATCAAAATTTCTCTTCCTTGCGAAAAAATTTCTGCTTGCGACGTTCTGTTAAGGCTTTGTGGAATAATATTAAAATCATAAGCAAAAAACTCATCAAAGTATATGATTTCCTAATTACGAGTTCCATGATATAATTAATATGATTTAGTCTCCAGTCCGAAACCAGAAACTCGAATCAGCTTTAAATCTAAATAATCTGGAATTACCATGTAGTTTAAATAATTTAATTTTTAGTTTACTCAACTTATAATCGAGACTTTTTATTTAAGATAAGTTTATGGAATGAGGAGAAATATTTGAGAATTTTTACTTTGTGTTTTCGTCGATAAAGTGGTCCATAAAGTGGAATTATAATGTGCATTAACGTGACAGTCAAAACTTTCAAATTTTGATTATCTCTTCCAGCTCATTTCAGCTGTTTTATTGTTTACGATAAAAAAAAATTTGCGGGCTTGTTATTCGCTTAATCCCTAAATTTTGAAAAAGTGGTTTTAAATATTTAACGAGCATTTTGAAAATTTTGTGTTTTATGGGAAAAAAAGTTCACGAACTGTGATATTCATTAATTGTTGAAGAACGTGTTTGAAACGTCGATTGTTGCCATGATTATGTTTTTTTATGAAAAAAAAACTACTAGAAATCCAATAAAAACTAAGTTGAAATAGGTGGGACATATACGTCCTGTGTCGCAAAGGGTTAAAACCATTTTCCAGGATACTAACTAAATCCTTAAACCCCAGTTTCTCAAGCTTTGAATTTTTCAAAAAGAGAAAATAATGCATGAAAATTACAGGCTAAATTACCTGGTTGGTGGGTGCCGAGGGAGGCGCCGAGTGTTGAGATGGTTGCCTCGGCTCAAAGTCATCGTCGTAGTCGCGGTCGCGGTCGCGGTTGCGGTCGCGGCTGTGATGGTGCCTCAGCGGGGGTTGGTGGGGCGGGTCCCTGTAATGATGATCCCGGTACTCGCGGAGCTCGCGCGGGTCATCGAGGTCGCGGAAGTCGCGTGGAGCCGGCCTTGACATGGCCAGCTCCTCTTCTTCCGAGTCGAGCAGAAGGTGCTCGACGACGCCTCCGCCACCCCCACCTGAAAATTAAACGCGTCTTTTTTTTAACGGAAGTGTTTGGATATGATCGGGTATATTCGAGTATAACATTTTATGACATTAGTGTATGTTCGGAAGTGTTCGGGTATTAAGTGTTAAGTCTTAAGTATTAAGTGTTAAGTCTTAAGTATTGAGCGTTAAGTCTTAGGTATTAAGTGTTAAGTTTTAAGTATTAAGTATTAAGTCTTAATTATTAAGTCTTAAGTATTAAGTATTAAGTATTAAGTGTTAAGTGTTAATTGTTAAGTCTTAAGTATTAAGGGTTAAATCATCAGTATTAAGTGTTAAGTCTTGAGTATTAAGTGTTAAGTCTTAAGAAGTCAGGTTAGGTTAGTGTTGACTGAATCAGCGGGATAAAGTTTTTTTATTGCAATTTTATTTACCCCCACCCCGACGCACGGGGTATCCACGCCGGTAGTCACGCCATTGCTCGTCTTCTTCCTCGGATGCCCCGGGGGCCTCGCTGCCCCGGGGCGAGCGCAACACGTCCGGGGCCCTCAGGACCACTCGGCCCCCGTAAGGCACCTTGCCCCGCGGCCTCCTGCCGGGGGGCTCCACCACATCACACCCGGCTGCAGGGACGCCCCCGGCGAGCCTCGCGGGTATACCCTCCTCCTGGTAACGCGGCACCACCAGGAAAACTAACCCTCAACTCGATTCTTTTACTTCACTTCACACCGATTTTTTCATCAATTTTCGAGATTTTTTTCACCAATTATTTTTTATTTATGTTCCGCTTTTCGTCCCGGCGCGTCTTGTTCAGATGGACCTGGAATTAGAAAAATATTTCAAAGGTCAATTTTTGTCACATGTTTGGCACAGGATATACAGGATGTACAAAAATCCCCGTACCAAAAAGGAATCTAATATTCCTTTTTGAATTACAAGTCGAAAATTCCTTTGCCACTTTTTACAAAACTCAAAATCAAAAAAGTTATTCAAGTTCGAAATTTAAGGTCAGGTTCCTCCAAAAAACGTGTTTTTTTTTTAAATTTGATTTATTGTTAAAAAATACCTAAATTAAATTTGAGTTTCACTTCTCTTGCATCAAACCTTGAATCGTGTGCTTGAACTTCAAACTGTGTAAGAGAAGTCGAACTCAAATTTAATTTCAAATTTTTAATTTTTAATTTCAATTTTTAATTTTTCAAAATCACTGATGTTTGGTTTTTTTCATTTACTCTTATTTTTCTCCTCGATTTGTATCTGTTTGTTTTGTTTCTTTTTTTTCTTTGTAGTGTTTGTTTTTACACTTTTGCTGTTTTAAATCGCACGCAAAGTTTCACTTCAGCCATGTGTTCTTTAACACACAACAGTTTTTTTATACCGCCGTACAGTTTGAAAATTGTTTATTAAATTTGAAAAAAACTCGATTTTTTCAGTTAACGAAAAAATGATAATTTAAATGAAACAAAAATAAAATTTAGTATTTAAAACGATGTTTGATTTGAAATATTTAATTTTAGTATGTTTAAAGAAAAAATGCAATTCATAAAAATAATGTAAAATGTGGCATATTTGAAGGTGCAAAGTTTTATTCAATTTTAATCTCCAAATTTTAAAAATAAGGTTCAAAAATGCGATTAATTAATATTAATTGGAAATTGTCGAAGAGTAGTTGTTTTGGAGGAATTTTCACATTTTTCAAACTCAGCATGGAATCAATTCGATGATTTTTTAAATACATGATGTTTTTTGTTTTTTCAGTAGGAATTTTATTTTATATCGTCGTACAATTCGGAAACCATTCATTAAATTGAAAAAAATTATTCTTTTAGTTGATAGAACAACGTTGCTGTTAATGTTAATACGATAATTTAAATACAGCAAAAATAAAACTTGAGATTCAAAACTATAATCCTTTTCAAATTTTTAATTCTAATATGTTTAAAAAAAAAATGAAATTGATAAAAATAATGTAAAATGTGGCATACACGGAGAGAGCGTCACACCAGTCGCTAGTGTTGTAACATTGACTACCAGTGAGAGACCGAAAAAAAAATTTTTCTCATTGGTGAGCGATGAGATCACGCGAAACAGCGGTGTATCGCTCACTAGCTGCCGGTGACACACACGAAGTCGATTACACCGT